>JAFEMH010001605.1:302500-446326 GCA_022495995.1 Adenophora triphylla var. japonica | reverse complement strand
CCCCTGCCCTCGTGCCTTGCATGTGACATCACTCCACGTTAAATGCCCATAACTGCCACGTGTCGCAGCTCCGTTGGTCTTTTATAAAAGTAAACCTTTTAAATGACGTAGATCATCATCCCGTCACATGCATAATCGTGCAATGGGTCTACTTCGTGGAGAAATATTTATATGCAGCTTACGGTGAATAACGCTCAATTTGGGATCCCTCTCTCGCCTTGGATAAGGTTACTGTGGCCCGTCCTCGCGCTTACCACAATATCTCTGCCTTTTCGTCTTTATCATTATCTCGCCGGATGCCCTCATAATGCCTCGCTATTATTACCTTTGTTCTTCCCTATCTTATTAACTCTTAGCGGGATACATTCTGTTTAAAGCTTTATTATGATCCATCTTGGGCTGCACCTCTACCTTTGCATTCTTCTTGGGTTTTCTAGCTCTCATTTGGGCCTCACATTCTACTGCTCTCGCCCTTGGACTTGGATCGAGCCCGTCCAATTATTTTTGGCGGCAAAGATCGAAGCCCCTTAAGTTTATGGCGAGATTCATTTTATGGTCTCGCCTAAAACTTGATTCATTTCTTCGCCATCTTGCGACATATGGTTTCCTTCTCCAAGAAGCCTGAAAGTTAACAATCTATGCTCATACACGTGTCCACTCTCTGGCGATCCCTTAAAATTTTAATGCGCGTCATTTGGGAATCGTGCGAAATTGTTGAGGGGAAATTTAAAATTTTTATCCCAAACGTCACGTCAATCGGTTCCCTAAAAACCCTCTCTCATATAAATACCACACTTACATCCCATATCTCTCTTCTTACTCTTCTTCATTCCTGTTCAAAATCCCCAATTCCGGCGAACCACGGCATTAGGGATGGCAATTTGTCCGAACCCGATCCGTATTCGGGACGATCCGCACCGTAGCGGGCGGGTTTAGTAGCATTTTTGAAAACCCGGCGGGTCACGGGGCGGGTTCGGTTTCACCCCTCAACCCGCGGGGCCCCGCCCCGCCCCGCATACTATTATATATATGTGATTACTATAATACCCCTCACCCATTTTAATTATTACCTAATACCCTTACCCCCAGTTATAAACTTATACTACGCGGCTCTCTCTCTCATCATCTCAATCTCAAATCGATTTCATTTCTAGGGTTAGAGGTTAGAGGAAGAGGATGCGGCGCTAGATACCCAACCCACGCCGGCTTCTCTCTCAGGCGACTTCCACTCCGCCGGCCGCCGCTTCCACGACCTCCTCCATTTGCCCAGCTTCTACGTCTTCCTCCGCCACCGCGTCGAGATCTTCCTCAGGTTAGAATGGTAAGTAAATCTCTCTCTCTCTCTCTCTCTCTCTCTCTCTCTCTCTCTCTATGTCGATTTAATGATCCGGATAATTGGGGTTTGAACATTGTGATTTAGGGACATTGATTTTTTTTTGGGGTGAATTTGATTGTTTTTTTATGATTTAGGGACTTACGTAATGGGTATTTCAGATTCGCAGTACTTGGGATAGTGTGATGCATTCATTCATTTCATTGTGCTTTTGGTTTCTCCTATTTTCCCTTCTATGGTTTCTCCTATTTTCGTTCCTCATGCTTTAGTTTTCAGAAGTTTCCAAACAGAAGTTCAGTATATTATATTCTGTATGTATGCATTATTATGGGAACAACAGTTTAAAGCCCAAAAAAAATTGATTTTAGACATGTGGTGCGGGGCGGGGCGGGGCGGATGCGGGTTCTTCAGCCGGTTGGCGGGCGGGGCGGGTTCGGTACTAGGGAGTTCTTTGAGGCGGGTACGGTTTGGTCAAACCCGCCCCGTATCCGCCCGTGCCATCCCTACCTGGCATTGATCTCAACCATTCTTTCTCAATTTTATACCGTTCTTTCGTGTTTTTGACCATAAACTTGTGTTTCAAATACTATTTTGCTCAACATCTGTTACTTAAAATCACTTTTGGAGCCCTTTTCCCTTGATTTCTCGAAGTTCCGTTCAATTTTCTCCGGTGTTCTTTCATCTTCTCCGACCGACCTTCGTATTTGCCAGGTAATTCTTCTCAAACCCTTCGTATTCCTTAAACCCTTAATTTTGATTTCCATTTTTCTCCCAATTACTTGAATCTTGTTATTCTTTTTGCCCCATAAAATTTTTCCCAAACTACCCTTCATGGCTAGATATAAAAATTGTGCTAGGCGGGTTAGGTACGGTATATGCCAGGTTTCAGGCGGTCTATATAGACGCCTGCGAACCACTTGGGCGAGATTGCCCAAGGCCGACATAATTAGGCTACTTGTTGAGAATTGGGTGGATCCTTCGATAATCGACTACTCTCGAAATTCAAGGCCGCTTCTTTCTTTCACCTTCAGCCCTATATCCCAGTATTTTTACTTCACACACGAATTAGTTCGATTTATCAAGGACAAGTATGAACCCAATTTAAGCGACTCATCTGAGATCCCATTGTGTCGGCGATCCTTTTTCCAAGCGTAGGATGCATTATAAATCGAGTCATTTCTTCTTCTTCTTCCGGTGAATCCGCGAGATGGTGATCAAGCGGCTTCTTCTCCCGCGGCGGCCTCCGGCCAATCCCTCTTCTACCAGAGTTCAAAATCTCCGCTTGGTGAAGGTACCATCTTCACCAATCCCGCCCATGTTTGAGGCGGGATCCTCGCTTGCACCGAGATAAAAGTTCCCTCATTCCCAACCCCATTATGATTGGCATAGACTATACCACATAGATAGTTCAATTTACCAAATTTCTGAATATCAAAGGCGACATATCTCTCGCCCATTTAAGAGAAATGCGTGATGGGATAGTAGTTTTCCCTTCCCGACTTAAAGCGGGACTTAGAATTCCTCTTGACCCCTTCCTTTGTGAAATCTTATTCAAAGCCCAAGCCACGATCACCGAAATTCATCCCAATTCCCTTAGAATCATTACCGCCTTCATTGTCATTTGTCGCTCCCTTCGCAAAGAACCCTCTACTCTTGCGCTTACTCACTTTATTCAAAGGCTACAAACAAACCGACCAACTTGAAGATGAGGTAGTAGAAACCCGTCTTTCCCTACAATACCAAAGAGGTCCCAAGGTCCTTACTCCTTCCTACAAAAGTTCATGACTGGATGGATGATCCTCTTTTTATTGTTTCTCGCGTGGGGTGGTCTCATCCCGCCGATCTTTACACCCTATAAACCCCAAGTTGAATCGAAATCTGCGTCCGTTGTTGGAGACAATGCCCTTATTGCCGCCATTCGTGCCTTGGTCGCTCTTCACTGAAAACTCTCACGATGGTACTCCCCAACCTCTCATTTCTTGGAGAGGCATTTTACGAGATAGAGGGTTGCTCAACCAAGTGGGAATTGCGACAACTTACCCTCAAGGCCCAACCGCGAGTTCCCATAAGCCACGTTCACTTTGATGGGTGGGAGCGACATACGAGAAAATAAATATGCTTATGAGTGCCGGTCATGCAAGGGTACTCGTCATTTGTTACGCCATGAATACTGTTCTTTGTATGTTCCTTCTTGAACTTGGCTCTTTTTCAACTTTAATTTATACTGTCATTTTTCTAACTCTTAACCTCCTTTTTATTTATTTCTAGACCATAGAGCGAAATCAATGGAAAGTCGCCAAGCCGCCAACCTTGAGACTGACAACAGACGGAAAAGACTTGCGAGTGCTCGCGACGCTGCTCTTGCCGCCCTTCCTGCAAATCTTCCTCTGCCCATATCGCGCGATGGCAAAGATACAGAAGAGATGGCCTTGGAAAAGTCGCAAAGCTCATCCAAAGCCCGGGCCAAACCCACTAATCCAGACACTCGTTCCAAGCGACAGAAACGAATTGCATCTGTTTCGACAAAGGTCGCCCTATCTTCACAAGAAGTCATCCCGCCTAATCCTGCCACCGTTTCAATTTCTCCGTCCAATGAAACGGTTATCCCGCCAGTCTCTACCTCAACAACAACTGATAGCAATATCGCACCAAATGTCATCCCGCCAACTAATATCGCCCCTGAGCCAGAAAATGTTGAGGTTTTCCCTTCGACCACTGTTCCATCTAATTCTCCCACTGCGGAAGTAAACGTTGTTGAACCCAATCAAACTGAAGTTCCTCCTTCCACCAACATGGAAATTTGCGACCTTACCAATGTCTCTAATTCTCCTTCAACTCCTCGCGACCCAAATACTTCAACCGCTCTTCCTCCTCCCAGTTGGCTTCAAGAAATTTTTTCTAAGCCCCTTGACTTTGAAGGGCTTTATGAACTTAGTAAAGAAATTGCCAAAGTTCCCCGCATGAAGGGCCTGATTGAAGAGACTCATGATCTGAAGGAAGAATGCATGTTGGGTAGCGCGGCCTTGATTAGAGCCGGTGATCGGCTCCAAGTTCAACGTGTCGCCCAAATGGAACCTAATCATGCCGCTGTCAAGCTGGGCTTTACTTTTCACCGGTACATCATTTTTCTTTCCTTGGCTAATCTTAACTTTGTTTTTGTAACTTTCTTTAACTTTCAATTTTCGCTTTTCCCCAGCTAGGTGCTTCCATCATGGGCATGAGCGATCAAAATACTCGCCTTGACAATGATTGTGATAACTTGAAAGCCACTAATCAAATCCTGAGGCGCGACAAAGATACCCTCAAAGGTAGAGTCACTCGGCGGGATGCTACGATCACCAACTGGAAAAAGAGCGGGACAGTGAAGACCGACTTGACTACTTCCCAAAATCAACTTGATCGCACTCTTACCGATCTCAATGCCGCAAAGGTGATCTCACCACTGTTACCACCGAACTTGATTCGAGCCAAGGAGAAAGCGCCAAACTTGCGGTGAGCACGAGATTTTGAAGAAAACTCATGCCGCCGACATTCAACTATTTCAAGGCGAGATTACTAAGTTGAAGGAAGAACTGGCAGGGAAAGTCGCAGAAAATACTTCTCTCCACGCCGATATAGCTAAATTAAAAGACGACATTGTGGATATTGGCGATCAAACTTCTCTCCAAGTTATGCGAGGCTAGCGGCCGTGATGCCCTACGAGATTCTGCCATTACCCTTGAAAGGCTTGCCCATTGGGGTTGAGCCAATTTTTAGTGAGAAGCTGTCGCCGCGGCCATCCCTTGGTTCCTTATTCTCCCGAGGAACTTGCGATCTCTATTTGAAGAAGATGCGTTATTAGGTAAGTCGCCTGGAACCCTCCTTGTGCCAAAGATCCCAATCTTTGTTGCTTTGTGGGGCGATTTACTTGACGCGAAACATAAAGCTGTTGGATGATGCCAAAGCTCTTGCCCTTGCGACCTCCAGCTCTACCCAAGCCGCTCCACCAAATGAAACCAATGTCTGACTTGTTTCTTCTTTGACACTTAGTTTATTTTGAACAATTTGTAACTTGCCTTGGTGGCTGAACAACTTACTCTCTTTTCTTTTGGGGCCTGCGTGCCTTTAAACAATGTACATTCGCAGCCTTTGTGCTTGCCCCTTTACTTTCATGCTTTACTTTTGCTTTTTCATCGTTTATATCTCGCCCTTATTACTTTGTTTTGATAATTCATCAAAATTCTCTTTTTTCATGACAGGTACACCATATACATATACTCCCATCGAAAAAGTGAAGTCTTCTTTAGGCGACTTTACTTACAATGCCTATTATGCGACTTATCTTGTCGCTGACTTTAATTCTTTTTTGATCTTTCTCTGCTTCTCATTTAGAATAATTTCCTTCTTTCTGCCTCATATCTTTCCTTGAAAACCCTCTTTTCCTGTCATTCAGGCGAGATAAAAATCTCTATCATAGCAACTTAGTATTCAGTGCCCACTTAAGGCGAGATGGAACTTTTCCTCATTTATAGTCCGGCGACTTTCATTTTTATAGTCCATAGACTCTCGCATATTTATAGTCCTTAGACTGACTCGCGTCTTTATAATTCGTAACCTGACTCGCATCTTTTATAGTCCGTAGACTGACTCGCATCTTTTATAGTCCTTAGACTGACTCGCATCTTTTATAGTCCGTAGACTGACTCGCATCTTTCATAGTCCGTAGACTGACTCGCATCTTTTATAGTCCGTAGACTGACTCGCATCTTTTATAGTCCGTAGACTTTCTTTGCGACTTACCTTGACTCACATCTTTTATAGTCCGTAGACTTTCTTTGCTACTTACCTTGACTCACATCTTTTATAGTCCGTAGACTTTTTCTTTCCTCTTTTCTTCATCCACTTGTTTCAATAATTCATCAAATATTGTTTTGATAATTCATCAAAAAATTCTTTACCTTCTTACCTTTGGCGAGATATCACCATACACATATACTCCCATCGAAAAAGTGAAGTTGTCTTTAGGCAACTTTACTCTAAGCAATTTATTTACCATGTTATTGGCGACTAATTACACATTATCATGATCATAAAATTTAATCCATGTAAGATACATATGAGGAATAAAATTTCATACTTTCATTATATTCAAAACATATTCAACACATATTCAAACATGTATATCTTCTATTCAAAGTGGTAAGACATTTATGACTTTCATTCATGATTGAAAAATTCATAAATTCATCACAATTACTATGAAAAAGACTTTAGTAAGAATAAAATAAGCAAATTACCCTTATTTCTTCAATGATAATACTTCTTTAGATGATCTACACTCCATGCATTTGGAACATCTTTGCCGCCTTCTTCCTTCAAATGATATGTCCCTTCTCGCACAATCTTGGCAATCTGGAAGGGACCTTCCCATTTCGGGTCTAGCTTGGCAAATCCCGCTGTCGCTCCTTTAACTTCACGGCTTCTCAACACCCAATCGCCTATACTGAATGATCTCTTCTTCACCCGTTTGTCGTGCTGCGCCTTCATCCTCTGCTTATAATTGATCATTCTCATTCTCGCCCTAAGCCTTTTCTCATCACTCAGATCCAACTCAAAGCATCTTCTGTCTCCGTTCATCACCTCATCATAATAAGTCACCCTATGAGTCGGTAAACCCATCTCCGCGGGGCCATTGCTTCTGAACCATAAGTCAATGTGAAAGCTGTCTCGCCAGTCGATCCCTTCACCGTTGTTCTAACATACCACAATGCCGTTGATAATTCCTCCAACCAAGCTCCTCCTCTTTTTTCTAAATTCTTACACAAAATTTCCAGAACTTGCTTGTTGGCAGCCTCCACTTGCCCATTGTACTGCGGCCTATATAAGCTGCGGATGCCAATGCTTGATATTGATTCTCACAAAAACCATGAAACTTCTTCTGAATTGTGGCCCGTGATCAGAAATGATTGCTCGCGGCATTCCATGGCGACACGGATTTCTTCCGTTACAAATCGATAATTTGATCTTCGAGTGGTAGAAGTTAGTGCTCTTGCCTCTGTCCATTTAGTGAAATAATCAACGACTACCACCACCATACGAGCTCCTCCTTTGGCCTTGGGAAAAGGTCCTATAAGGTCTATCCCCACATATCAAAAGGCCAAGCCGGCTATAATTGGTGTACGTTGGTCGCAGTGCCTAGGAATGTTAGCATGTCGCTGGCATTGATCGCATTTTCTCACATACTCTTCCGCATCTTTCTTCAATGTTGGCCAGTAATACCCATGAAACATTATTTTATTGGCTAAAGTTCTTGCTCCTGGATGGCCCCCACAAACGCCCTCATGTACTTCAAATAAAACATTATCAACTTTTCCCGGCTCTACACACCTCATCAAAGGTCGCGAGAAAGACTTGCGGTACAAGATCCCATCTTGCACAGTAAACCTAGGCGACATTTTCTTGACAATCCTTGCCCTGTCTTCTTCTTGGGGCAGCTCCTCCTTTTCCAAATAACCTTTCATCTCGCTTACCCAATCTTTTTCACCCTCTTCAATCTCCATTATCAGCGGCCTGTCATATGCCGGCTCTTCAACAAATTCCACCACCACCTTCTTGGGCAACTCTTCAATCTTGTCACAGGCAGCTTTACTCAACATGTCGGCCCGTTCATTTTTCTCTCTGTCGATCTGCACCAATTCCCAATAATCGAAGCTTTTCAAAATCTGCCTTACCATTTCACAATATTTCGCCAAAGTTGTACTCCCTACCCCATATCTACCTCTTACTTGGTTGACAATCAATTGAGAATCAGAATGAGCGACTATTTGCTTTACTCCAATATCTCGGCATAATTCCAATCCCGCAACTAAAGCCTCATATTCCGCCTGATTGTTCGTCATGTTGAACTTAAACCTCAGGGCTTTCTCATATATGCAATCCTTTTCTGGCGAACTCAACGAAATCCCAGCTCCACCTTTATCTTTAGCTGAAGATCCATCAACAAACAACTCCCAACATCCTGCTGGTCTTTCTCGCTCCTCTTCCACCTCGAGTGGTCCCCGCTGACTTGGCCTTCCTCTTTTTGGCCCCCTGAGTCTCTATTTCCTCCCTTTCATACGTAAATGACGTTTCGAGAATAAAGTCCGCCAACGCCTGAGCCTTAATCGCCTTTCTCGCCTCATACTGAATATCAAACTCCGTTAATTCAATCGACCATTTGAGGAGCCTTCCCGCTGAATCAGGCTGTTGTAAAATCTTCCTCAAGGGCGCATTGGTCAAAACAGTAACAGGATGAGATAAGAAATAGGCCCTCAACTTCCGCGTCGCAATCACCAAAGCATAAGCCAACTTTTCTGCGTTAAAGTATCTCGCCTCTATCTCACTTAACGCCTTTGACACATAATATACCGGCTTTTGCATGCCGCCATCCTCCTTTATTAGTACCGCTGCAACCGCTAGATCAGAAGCCGCCAGATATACATACAAATGGTCTCCTTCCTCCGGGCTACATAAGATTGGCGGCTTTCCCAAGTACTCCTTTATCTTATGAAATGCTTCTTCGCACTTTTCATCCCAAGAAAATTTTTGATCCCCTTTTAACACTTTGAAGAACGGCAAACATTTCTCAGCCGAACGCGACACAAACCGCCCCAAAGCTATCACCCTACCATTCAACCTTTGAATCTCTTGGATCGTTCTAGGCGACTTCATATCTATTAAAGCCTGTATCTTCTCCGGATTTGCCTCTATACCGCGGCGATTTACCAAGAATCCCAAAAACTTTCCCGCCGTTACTCCAAAAGTGAACTTACTTGGATTAAGCTTCATGGAATTTCTCCTCAAATTCTCAAAAGTCTCAGCCAGATCCACTAAATGATCCTCCCCCTTGGTTTTGATTACCATATCATCAATATAAGCTTCAACATTCCTTCCAATCTGCGATTTAAATATCTTATTGACCATCCTTTGGTATGTCACCCCAGCATTCTTCAAACCAAAAGGCATCATTTTATAACAAAAATTACCAAGGGGAGTTCTGAAAGCTGTTTTGGCCTTGTCTTCTTCAAGCATCTTGATCTGGTGATACCCTGAGTAAGCGTCGATAAAGCTAAACACCTTGTGTCCTGCAATGGAGTCCACCAATTTATCTATCTTCGGCAAAGGATAACAATCCTTGGGGCATGCCGTATTCAAATCTGTAAAATCTATGCACATCCTCCACTTCTTATTTGCCTTTAACACCATGACTGGGCAGGCTAGCCAGACTGGATAAGTGATCTCTTCAATGATTCCCGCTTTCAGTAACTTCTCGACTTCTCCAATCACCGCCTTCTCCTTTTCCGCTGACAGGTATCTCACCTTTTGCTTAAAGGGCTCTACATTTGGATCGGCATTCAGACAGTGTAAGGCGACCTTCTCATCAACTCCGCACATATCCTCAGGTCTCCAAGCAAATACATCAATGTTATCCCGCAAAAAATCAATTAACATATCTCGTTCATCCTTTTTCAACTGTTTCCCGATTTTAACTTTCTGCTCTGGGTATTCGCCATTAATAATTACCTCCTCCAACTCTTCTGCCGCCTGAATATCCGGCTCATCCCGCATTTGCAATGTATCTACCTCCATTTCAGCCGCCTTTTTCTTCTCTACACATCTCTTTATTCTTTTGTCGCTGCTTTCCCCCTTATCTCTCCCGGCAAGCGACACACCCTCAGGTGTTTCTACTATGATCTCTTCATCACATTCTTCACTATCGGAATCTACTACCTCCTCAATAAGGGGTTCCTTCATCTTGACAAATTCTGCGGATCTCGACCAGGCCATCTCGGCTTGCATCACCAACAATGCCATCAAATTCCTTTCTGATTTCTCCTGCATCATTTCTGTCTCTATATCTCGCTCCTCATTTCTTCCTTGCACAACTTCATCTTCTGTCTTTTCTTCAATAACAATGATCGCCGACTTATTTTTCATGCTTTCAGTTTCCTCCCAACTCTCACATCCTCCTAAGTCGGTGATCATATTTATTCTCGCATCTGCTTGTTTGTCAAGCCGTAGAAAGTGAACTCGTACTCGCCCTAGCCGCTGTTTGCATCTCAATCTTTTTCTGGATAACTTCCTTCACCTCACTTTTTAAACATGCTATATCCTTTGCCGTAGGAAACTTGACCTGCTGATGCGGGATAGACACCACCATCTCAAAACTTTGCATAAAGGGAATGCCTACAATAGCATTGTATGGCGACACTAAGTCAATAACCATAAATTCCACGGTCACGAGTTCTCACCTTCTCGTCCTTTCCTATTTCCACCGCCAAAGAAATTGTCCCACTTGACCCGCACACAGGTGGTTTGTAAACCCCTCCAAAAATCCCTTATATGGCACCAAATTAGCCTCTCGTATATCGCATCTTCTTGAACGCTTCATAATAAAGGATGTTTTCTCTGCTAGCTCTGAATCCACCAATACTCTATGCAAAATATCGTTCCCTGAGCAATAGAAATCACAACTGGTTGGCATCCATGGCTTGGAGTTAAAGCCAATTCTCGTCTAGAAAAACTGATCATCCTTTCCTCCTGTTTGGGTGGGTAAGCGGGAATGTGGCAAGTATGAGATAGCGACATGATCACGGTTACTTAAGCAAGTAATACTTGTCGGCTCGTGAATCACCATAATTTCATTCCTGTTTCCATTTCCTCCTTGATCCGCCATATTTGGCTCTTGCCATACATACTCCTAGCTCCTCTTTCAACCTTCCCTTGAATTACTTTCTTCAAATTATAGCAATTGTCCGTATCATGACCCCTTTATCCCGATGATAATTACGGTATTGGTTCATATTAATCCTCCCAGCATCATTCATTTCAAAGGCGCGGCAAATCAACAGCCCGCAAAATTTCACTTGGTGTAGCGGTCAACCTTGTGAATCTTACTATCCTTCTTACTCCACGACCTCCATTGCGACCTCCATTGCGACCTCCTCCCCTACCGCCAGCGGGATTCCCTCTACCACCTCCTTGAACTGCATTTCCTTCCTTCACATATTCAATCCTATCCTTAACACTCTTCTTTCCAGTGTTAGAAGTTCCTTCCTCAATATCCTCGCCACCACAATACGCCTTGACTCGCTCGTGCAACTCGCTCAAAGTCGCAGGTAGTCTCATCCTTAACTCCCTCCTGAAAGATTCAGATAGCAGACCCGACATATACATCATTATGACATATTTAGGATCAATCTCAGAAATTTGATTGGCAATTAGCAAAAATCTGTTTGTATAAGTGACAAGGCCTTCTCCCGCCTTCTGCTTAATTCCAATCAACTCCTGTAGCACTACTGGTTGAGTTCCCACTGATCCGAACCTTGCCAAAAACTTTCTCTTGAAGTCTTGATACCCCAATATAGAATTAACAGGCAGCTGCACGAACCAATCCAAAGCTTGAAGTTCTAAGGTGCTAGCAAAGGTCTTACATAACAAAGCGTCGTCCTTAGTCAATATCGCCATGGTGACTTCAAATCCCGCCACATGAGTTCTGGCGGTAGTTACTCCGGCATACTTGGATAGAGCGGGCAAACGAAAATCCGGTGCTGGCTCGGCCTCCTGGATATACCTGGCAAACGGAGCGACAAACGAGTCCTTCTCATTATCAATTATACCACCCCTTTCAAACTCTGCCAATCTTCTTGCCATCTCGGCCATCTGCCTCTTTAACCCGTCCTCTTCTCCAAAACGACTAACTTCTACACCCTTTCCCTTCTCTACCGCCTTAGGTTTCTCGCTATCTTTGAAACTTCTCATCTCTCTCTCGCCATCTTCTGCTTCATTCGACGCAGTATCACCGTCCTCTTCTTCACAATAAAGGGACGACACTTAGGAAGTGTGTGGCCAATGATAAACTTTAATCTTTCGTCCATTCTCCATGTACTCTCCTGCCTTCCGCTTTTGCGACCCTTCAATTCTCGCTTCTGTTTCCTTTGGCTTCTCAGGCTCCACCTCCTTTTCTCGCTCATCGTTTACCACAATTACCTCCTTGTTTGTTCCCTTATTTCCCTCTGTAGTTACCGTTAGCAAACCTGCGGGATTGGGGTAGGCTTCTTTCTTCATTGCCCTTAGCCTCTTGTTATTCTCAATCAATTGCAAGATCAAATTATTATGGATCCTCCCGGACTTTCTTCCTCATTCTCTCGCTTCTTCCTCTTGCGGTGGCGGCACTATATTTCTCTCTCTTTCATCACCCGGTATCTCGCTCCATCTCCTCGGAATCATTTCTTTGCGAGGAAGAGGTATCTCTCGCTCCGCCCATTCCTATACTCCCGTACCCCGACATTGGTGTAATAAGATTCCTTCCAGCCACAGTCTTCTGGCCCACTACACTCTTCTCATGTGTTGACATTCCTTTCACCTACGTAATCAAACTGACGAACTTCAACTATGAAAATCTGCAAATCTTTTGAAGATTTGAAGATTTGAAGATTCTGCCCAGAAACCAAGAAACAACAAATAGCAACCCAGCAATCAACCTTTCAACACCAATCAAAAACTTTTCAAAAATTTTCAACAATTGCTTCAACTACACACTACCACCAAAAACACCAAAATCCCAACTACTCAAAATCAAATGAATTTACAAAATCAAATTCAAACCTCACAATCAACCCAGTATTTGAACAAATATTAACAAACAACTTCAAATCCACCACAACTTCACGCCAACACTTTTGCAATCAGGAATTCACACCAACCCAATTAAACAATATCAAACTCTCCAACTATTTCAACCCAAAAAACACCAATCGATTCCAACAACAATTACAACACCAATCGACTCCAACAACAATAAGAACAACAAAATTCAACTTATAAATTGCAAATCAAAACAATTCGATCGTAAATTCAACACACCCACTGAATCATCTTCAACGCAAACCCACCTTTTAGATCTCCGAACAGAACTCCCCCGGTATCAAGCTACCGCCGACGAAACTCCAATCCTTGAAGAGAAAACAGTCCCGGCAACGGAACCAATTGATGTTGCCAGGAACTTCCTCAAACAGCAACTCACCGTTGTAGTCCAAATTTGATATCTCCGGCTCCTTCTTCTCCGATTGATCTGCACACACTCAAACGTTAACTAAGCCGGGGGCGGCTCCGGCGTAAGCCCCTCCGGCGTGAGGATAAGAAGTTGCTTGACAAAGGGGAAAACCAACAGTATTGAAGGTGTCTGTGTGTGTAACAATGGACGTACCTTTGGAATGAAGCCTTCCTCTCATACTTATACCCCCTACCCTCGTGCCTTGCATGTGACATCCTCACGTTCCATGCCTCTTGCCACGTGTCGCCAGTCCATTGGTCTTTTATAAAAGTAAACCCTTAACACGTGATCATCAATCCCAATGCATAACCGTCTAATGGGTCCTACTTCGTAGATATTTATATGCCGCTTCTGGTGAATAACGTCAATTTGGGATCCCTCTCTCGCCGGATAAGGTTACCTATGGCCCGTCTCGCCTTACCACAATATCTCGTCTTTCGTCTTTATCATTATCTCGCCGGATGCCTCATAATGTCTCGCTATTATTACCTTGTTCTTCCCCATCTTATTAACTCTTAGCGGGATACATTCTTGTTTCGCTTTATTATGATCCATCTTGGGCCACCTCTACCTTTGCATTCTTCTTGGGTTTCTTCTCATTTTGGGCCTACATTCTACTCTCTCGCCCTTGGACTTGGATCAGGCCCATACATTATTTTTGGGCAGCATCATGATTCTTCTTAAAGTCTCACGTGTAGCCGGGCTTTGTCAAAGGCTTACAACGTGAATTTATTAATCGGATGACACGGAGTAACATCGTGGGCCGTTGGGCCTGCACGTGTAATGAACATGCTTTGATACCATCTTAAAGTCTGAGGTGGTGTCTAGATGATTGACCCAGAATCTTTATATGTCATAGGCAATGTTTGTCAATTTCCAATGCGAAATAATACCTCTAACAATCTTATCACTGCTCTTATTACAATTTGATAACATGCTTTTGTCACTTTCTTCAATTTTCAATTTGAGTTTGAAAACGTGTCAATTTAATTCTTTAAAATTGTCAATTTGTTACAATTCAATATAAAAATAATGAGGTGTTAGATTTTTTACGAAATAAAAATTGCACATGATTTTTGGAGGAACAAGCTTGTCATTTTACGATTTTAAAAGTTCTTCTTTATGAGAAGTGTGTATATCAATTTCATTAGTGAATTGCCATACTTGAAAGAAAAAAAAAAAGCAATGCTAAGGGTACAAAAAAAAGCTTATAAAATGATGAATAAAAAATAAGGTAACAATATTTTATTGATTGTATCGATTGTAAACGCGTCACATTTTAATTAAAAGCATCAATAAAATTTTGACACCTCATTTTGTAAACCAAATTTTGTAACATTCTTTTGTAACTTTATTATTTTCCCTTGAAAAATGATAGACCACTAGGGCTTCGTTTGTTTGAGAGAAAATGATTTCTGGAAAACATTTTCTGAAAAATGAAAATATTTTCCGGAATATGACATTCGGTTGTTTGGTAAATCTACGAAAAATGTTTTACAAAAAACATTATAATTTTTTTATGGGGGTTATGGGTGGGGTGGGGTTTTGGAGGGAGTTGATAAAAAAATTAATATGTGCAAAATAAAATTTTGACGGGGGTGGGGTGTGTGTGTGTGTGCGCGCGAGCGCGCGCTGCAAGAGAGTTGATAAAAAATTAATGTGGGAAAAAATTGAAGGGGAAGGGGGTGGGGGTGGGTGGGGATTGGAGGGGCGGTAGAAAAGTTGATAAAAATATTAATATGGGCAAAAACAAATTGACGGGGTGGGGGTGGAGGGGCGACAGGAGAGTTGATAAAACAATTAATATGGGCAAAAAAATTGACCGTGTGGGTGAGGGTTGGAGGTACGGCAAGAGAGTTGATAAAAAAATATTAATATGAGCAAAAAAATTTGATAGGGGGAGAGGAGGGAGGTGGGGGTATAGTGGGGGTGGTGGTGGGGTTTGGGGGTGATGGTGTTAATAAGAATTTTTTGAAAAATGTTTTGAACAACAGAAATCCGAAAAATATTTTATTTAGCAAACAAGCATATTTTTCATTGGTCGAAAAATCTTTTATGTTGATTTTATTTTTCAATAGTTACCTAACATGGAAAATGGGAAAAACATTCCCTCCCAAACCAAATGGAACCTAGATTATGAATTGTTTTCATTGATGTTGCTTAGTGTATTATTTCGTTCATTTTAAAATAAATAAATAATTTCTAGATAATTTTATCATAAAATGAATATATATATTCTAATTTCTTCTGTTCCAACATATCTTTTACCAAAAAAAATTACATTTCAAAATATATTAACAAAACTAAAAGTTTTTCTAAAAAAAATAGTTAATTAGAGTTAAAAAATTGAATGATAAGAATATTTATTTATTTCTACTATTATATTTTATATTTTATAAAAGGCATATATATTCAAGTGTTTCATAAATGAAAATAAATATTTTTTCGTTTCAATTTGTTTGGTAACTAAACAAAACAAAACCTCTTGTTTTAAAATAGTATAATATTTTTTCCATACAAACCCTTTCTTTAAAATCAAATGTAAAGCATTGTAAATTATTTAATTTGTGTAGGATATAAGAGGAAAGTGAATTATTGATCTGCCTTGGTTTAGTAAGTGGCCGAAAAAAAAATGTCGAAAATAGCGACTTCGATCATGGACTGTTAATTTCGATTTTGACGATTTACATTTAGAAGATTTATTAAAGCTATTTTAGACATTTTGCTCGACTTTATATATCTCATTCATTTTTTATACACGCTCCACATCTTGACCGACCACATCACCTAACTTCTATGTGATTCTTTCTGCGCGCTCCGCATCTCGATCAGCCACATCAACCCTAACTTTTATGCGATAAGAATGCACTGGCCCCAATCCAAATCCTTTCTTAGCCTTTCCGTTTGCATAAAACATTAGTGAGATTTGAAGACCCTATGAACTCTTGAAAGTTATCAATCAACAAGGACCAAAAACATGGAAACACAGCTGTAATGAATTCAAAAAACAAATAGATCCTAACTTTAACAACAATCAATTGAGGAAGCACTTAGCACTTGGATGTTCATCGCACGCAATTCTACAATCCAATCCATGCAAGAGAGTCTTCTGTTGACACTTGGCAGAAAATATGTGAAATAATAGAACAGTTAAAAAGAGAAAGCGAAATGCAGAGGCAGACTGTTGTCTAGATCAAAGCAAGAGGGATGAGCAAATTCAGACGCCATGACCTTTGCTATCTTATAAGAGCATCAGCAGTGGTGATAAATTCATCCGGGCTTGGCTGATGTGGAGCTGAAGACAGTCCACAATGGTAACAAAGGGGGAGGGCATCCATGACCTGATTGAATTTTGGGCTGGCAAAAGACCCAAGATCATCAAAAATAAACGGGGTCTTCCTCACTCTCGGGTGCAACACACGCATGGTACATAGGGAAAGAAGTGTGCAAGTGTTGTACACACTCCACCAAGGCACATGCAAAAAGTAAATTGTGTCTATCAATAAACAGTTTGCAAAAGAGATCAACTTTTGGAATATGTCCGTTGAACATAATCTTTTGATGGCCAACCAAAAAATGCCACATGTGCAATAAATATCATCCACTCCATTTAAAATTTTTTACCGATATAAAAGCAAAAACAAAAAGTAAGGTTACAGAAAAATAGCCAATGGACATGATTTTTTTTATCTATAAATAGATATCAATTTTCACATATTTTGCACACCTACTTAAAAATTCTCAACTTCTTTAAATATGTCCTTAAAATTCCTTCAAAAAATTAATTTCGTAATTACTGATCCAAATTATCCTAATTACTATGAAAGTAGCCAATATTCCCAAACAAATCTAAATGCCAATAAAAATCCTCCGAATTCCATATGTCGATTGATCCAAATTTGTTAAACCATCCACAACTATCTCAGTTGATGGGATTTTATTCTCAACCTAAACAAATTCCTAGTAATTTCAATGCTCCAAATTTGTTTCAATCTCAATATAATCCTGTTTTTTTTTCCCCAAATTTGTTGTCTTCTCAAAATGTCCATTTTTTTTTGCCAAATCTCGAATTTTTATCATCCCAACAATATAATAGACCTCTTAGAACTCATGTTGGTGATGTAGATAGTTTGAGAATTCTATTTCAAGATGTTGAAGCTGATGTTGGTGAAGAGGATCTCACTATTCCTTCTAACCAACCCAGTAAATCCAAAATTAAGATAGATATGAGAGCATGGACCGTAGCTAAAGACAATGCACTATATTCGGCTTACCTTGAGGCCGGTGGAGATACGTTCACGGGAACAGACCAAAAGAAAGACATCCTTTGGGCAAATATAACATAAATATTTGTAGAAGATCAAAGAGAAAATTCAAGCACCATAAATGAAAGAAATGAAGAGTCATACATATCTCGTTGGAGAAGAATTAATTTCCTTGTAAATAAGTTGGTTGGAGTCTATGCGAAAGCACAACGGAGAAAGAAGAGCGGTTGTAATGAGGACAATGTTCTGGGAGAAGCTCGACCAATATGGGAAAAAACTAATAATGGCCACAAATTTCTTCTCGAGCATAGTTGAGATTTGCTAAAACACCATCCAAAGTGGCAAGGTGGGATGACGGCAGAAGATCAGGAAAGCGGCCATAGTTCACAGAGATCAAACTCAAATACGCCAACAATTGAGGTTCGTCCTTTTATGAGTGAAGAGGACTAAGAAAAAAGGTGAGCAAACTACTTCTTCTAGTGTTGATACAGATGATATAACCAATTTCATCAATAGTCTGAATACAAATCGCGAGATAGATGTTGAACGACATCAACTAGAGAAGCAAATGCTTGAATTTTTTAAAGTAAAGGAAGAAAAAAAGGAAGCGAATAAGGATCAAAGGCAAGCAGAGAATGAGCGGAATAAAAGGTTCAAACTTTATATTGTACTGATGGGGAAATCAGTATTGTCGTCAAAAGAAATGGAACTCTATGCCAGATTGTATGAAGAATTCAAGGATATTTAGTTATATTAGTTTAATTTCTAATTTGTGTAATGTTTGCTTAAATTCTAATTATTGTTGCAATTTTATTTAGTTTCTTATATTTTAATGTTCATTGTAATTTTTATCTTATTTATGTAAGTTATTGATGTTAGTTTATTTATTGTTGAAACAAATAATGAAGTTGAAAGGTCACTTTATTGAGATTTGATATATCATTGATTTTATCTTTTAGTGAATAAAATAATGAAACCAACACTATTTTTCTTTATTGATGTATCACTTTATTAAGGAATGATAAAATTGATAAGTCGTTTCAACAATAAAGCTTGAAAATGATGTTTCATCTTTTATAGTATCCAATGTTTATAGTTTGATATATCACTTTAAACTCAATTATTTTCTTCTTCTATTAAAGAGATCTTCCCTACAAGTTTTATACACTAAATCTACACTCATCCTTCATTTATTCTCCAACGTTCCTTAAACCTTCTTCAAAGAGAAACAAAAATGCATTAATCATCAAGCTCATCATCTTCAAGTTCAAGTGATAACGATTTTGAAAAAATGTTTACTAGAATGAAGGAATGGAATAAATCGACCGATGAAAGGCGCCAAAACTAAGAAGCGATCGTAGGCTCATTCATTCCTCTAATTTCATCAACTATTAATAGGCCCTTGCCTGAAGCTTGAAGATGATACTTGCGTAGAGAACGCGAAGAAGGCCATAACATACTATATAAATAATATTTTGCCGAACACACAAGTTATCCAGAAGAAATGTTTCGTCGTTGATACCGAATGAAACGTCATGTCTTCTGTCGTATCATGGAAGCATTGCATGCATCTGATGACTATTTCCACCAGAAAGTTGATGCTAGTGGTAGACTTGGTTTATCAATTGAGCAAAAATGCACTGTCGCTATGATAATATTAGCATATGGTATTGCATACGACTCAGTTGATGAACATCAAATGTCGTTGAAACTACAGCGAATGAGTGTCTTCTTTATTTTGTTGAATGTGTCATAATTCACTTCCGTGACCGTTACATGAAAAGGCCGAATGTCGATGATATAGCTATGTTACTTCGAGAAGGAGAGGAGCATGGGTTTCCAGGAATGAAGGGCAGTATCGACTGTATGTATTGGACATGGAAAATTTGTCCACAAGGGGACAATTTCAAGGTGTAAATAAAAAGGCAACGTTAATCCTAGAAGCCTCATGCAATCTATGGATTTGGCATGCATGCTTTGGGACACCAGGTTCGTGTAATGATATAAATGTCCTCAATCGTTTTCCAGTATTTACAGATATATTAGAAAGTCATGCTACATCTGTTAATTATATTGTGAATAACCATTCATACAATATGGGGTATTATCTTACTGATAGAATATATCCAAATGGACGGCTTTTATTCAATCAATTAGTGCCTCGTAGACGGCAAAGCATAAATTATTTGCTAAGAAACAAGAGTCAGAGTAAGAAAAGACATGGAGCGTGCTTTTGTAGTTTTACAAGCTCGATTTGCTATAATTCGACAACCTACACTAGCATGGAGTATGAGTATCTTGGGTAAAATTATGCTTGCTTGTATCATCATTCACAACATTATAGTTGAGGACGAACAATCAACCTATACAAATTTTGGTCCAAAAGACTAATAAGAAGATTCCTTTTAAAATAAAGATCAACTAGCAGTGGAAATCAAAGATTTACTTTCTTCAATGTTCGAGAATATGACTTATCATCATATATGAGTAACCGAAGTCGGGTTCGAGATAAATATCAACAAGTCACTGATGAAAGATTTGATTGAGAATATTTGGGAAAAATTAAACGAGGAAATTGATGATAGTTAAAATTATGTGTTATTTATTAGAGTGTGTCATATGTAATTTTAATTTTTCTGTTGCATGCTAAATTATGTAATTTTAATTTTTTTCTATTGTATGCTAAATTATGTATTCTATAAAAGATATTGTTAACTTATTAATATTATTTGATATATTTATTAAATTATAATTATATTGATAAAATTATTTAATTAATAAAAAATTATATATAATAAAAAGATATAAATTATCATTATATATAGTTAGTAATAATAAAATAATTTGAATAATGATAATAATTGTTATAGAAATTAGTAGGAACTAGTCTAATACATGTGCGTTAAACGCACGATCAAAATACTTTGATTAATTACAGAAACTAAATTAAAAGAGTTACTATAGATATAAAGGTTAATTTTGAATAATCTACATCGAGCTGCTCCGAGCCTCCAAACCATTACCAAATAACAAATCTGAATTTGAGAGCTTGTAATTATAAAATGTTCTAAGTTGTTTTAAGCCACAAAAAGGAATATGCCTTATATCATATATCTATGATGCTCTAACTATTTGTTTCACCCCGCTGTACCCTTGTCAACAAGGCTAAAATAGGAGTTTTCGACACGGGTATGGCGTGGTAAACCGAAGAGTACGAGCATCAGAGCCTTATATTGTTTAATATTATGCCGACTTCAATGCTTCTGATTACTTGTATATAACCTTGTTTTGTGTTTTGTTAACATCATTACTTATTAATTATGTTTAAGCTTAAGCCGCCAAATTGCAATTTTATTATCAGGTTATTATAGAATGAAGCATCTGCGATGTGCACAGGGCCGGTCCTGTGATAAATGGGGCCCTAGGCTAAGTAGTCGGTTGGGGCCCTCATTTTTTTAATCCCCAACGGTAGATGGGCGATGACGTTCTAAAATCTCTATTCTCTGCCCCTTATTTTTGCCACGTTGTTCTTTTTGTCCGAAGCTTTTCTTTATGTTTTTTCTTAAATTTTAGCATTCTTTTCTTCAAGGTCTCTCTTTTCGTCATTCCCTAGCTTTTAGATTTTGTTAATAAAATGATTGAGATTCTTGACTATTGAAGATTGATAATTAGGTTGGGTTAACATTTTTTATTTGAGATAATTCGGAGGAATTTAAAGAAATATTGTAATAAAATTTAATGATAATCACAAAGTATTCAAATAACTATTAGGATAATATTAAGATGATAATTGAAGATAGAGAAAATTGTAAATAATTTAATATTCTAGAAAAGTACTAAAAAAATTGACCAAAAAACACTGATACTAGGAATTGAAACATGGCCAATTGACCTTTTGGGCTATCTCCTCAACCACTTGGCCACTTTAGTACATATGTAGAATTTTGGGGCCCTAATATAAGTACTAATTTTGGTGGCCCTAGGCAATGGCCTCACTTGCCTTGCACTAGGGCCGGGCCTGGATGTACATGTATTGTTCTTGAATAACTGTCACTTGAGTTCAACTCTACACTATACTCTTACCCCTCAAAGACGGACATGGTAAACTGGATCTGTATAATCATAAATGTATCTGTTGTTATGTGTTTTAATTTTTAACTGATAACATAATGTGTTGTCATATTTTTATTTGAGGATTTTCTATGATTTTCCTTCCGTTTAATATGTGAAATTGATCGAAATGGGTGATTCGATATTGACAAAATGATCATTTTTTAATGGTAGCGTAATTCCTTCAGGGCATAAATTGGCCATCCTATCTGAAGTTAGGAATGGTGATATTCCAAATGGATTTTTGGATGAAAATTTCCAACTTACTGTCATTATCTCTTAACGGCTGAATAAAGGCTTCTACAGCCGGCTGGCCAAAATGAAGATTCTTAATTTTAATTGCATGAGCATTAGGTCTTGCATGTAAAGGGTGTTGTAAGGTTATACCCATGACTCAAATTTACTTGAAACTAAAGAACTCAAGAGTATTCGTTGAATGATTTCATTCTCTATCCTAATCCTAGTGGAGAGAGTCGGCCCGGAGAGAGTAAATAGATCAAGAAGAAGAGATCGTGGAAGGATAGAGAGAGGGAGGCCGAGTTACCGGAAAGGGGGGAGTGAGAGAGAAGAGAGAGATCGAGAAGAGAAGAAACGAATTATAGAATATAAAAGGACATCTTATTTTGTACTCTATGCGTAAGGGTAGTTTGGGGATTTAGAAAATGGTGAAAGGGGTATATTCAGTAATTGATATTAGGGGAGAATGAATCTAGTCTCTATTCAGTCTAGGTGCTAGTTTGAGCGAGAAAATGGGGGGTGTGCTGAGCCTTTATTTAGTTATAGAAGAGAAAATATAGTGGGGTATAGTAAAAAGTATGAGAGAAACTGATTACTTTTGTCACCACTGTAGGTAAAATGGTGTGAAGTTGTGATTATTGATGGCTGATAATGTGAAACTGGTGTGTAGGAGAGAGAGTAACCCTGACATGGTCACCGTTGCGGATGGTCTAAGTGGCTTCTGCTTCAAATTTACATGCAGTTCCAATGCCTAATCATAATAGTAAAAGTTCACAATAACTAACTGCATAAAAGCTTTGATGAGATTGAAGAACGGGATAATCGTGTCTATTGAGGGGGATTTGAGGATCTCATATTCGATTAATCCATATAGCAATCCTATCATGTGATTTGGTAACCCATTTCATCTACGCGTGACTACATCTGGGGTGATGTCAAGCCAGAATATACACTATAATCAATTATGATGGTGGTTACAACTTTGCACATGCAATCACCAAGATCTAAGCATAACTACTCTCCATGAACAACCCTCTCATATATATCCCCTCTCCTCTATAAAAAAAACACACACCTCGATCATGGCTAGGGTTGTAGGAGTTGTTAGAATAAATTATAATTCTCATGTTTCTGTTAGTAGTCATTGTTGAATAAGTCTTTAAGGCTGATTTTGTGGCATTAGAAGCAGTCAAGTAGTTGAGATTTTTTAGGCTTAAATATTTCTTTTCTGTATAGCTTGTACAGCCTATTTAAAGGCTTTTGATTCAGTTCAATAATATCATTCCAGCATTATATCTTTCTTCTCATTTTCACTCGTGCTAGTCAAAATCTCTAACAAAATTGGTATCAGAGCCAGGTTCCTTCAGCACTAGGACTCACTTCAAACTTGCCTCTAGAAAGCATGGCTACCAACGTATGTGTTAATGTGTCGCAACCACAAATACCCTTGTTCAAAGGAGACTCGTACGAATTTTGGAGCATCAAGATGAAGACATTGTTCCGGTCTCAAGATATCTGGAAATATGTCGAAGAAGGTAGTGAAGAAAACACAGAAGATGAAGCTACTAGCAAAGAGCATCAGAAGAGAGACGCCAAAGCACTCTTCCTCATCCAGCAAGCTGTAGATGAATCAATTTTTTCAAGGATAGCAACAGCTACCACGGCCAAGTAAGCATGGACCATACTTAAAACTGAATTTTAGGGCTCCTCTAAGGTAATCACTGTCAAATTGCAATCATTAAGGCATGATTTTGAATCTTCATTCATGAAAAGTAACGGATTTGTACAAGAGTTCTTGGAAAAAGTTTCATCGATTGTAGGGCAAAGGAGATATTATGGAGACACAATTTCAGATGAAACAGTGGTTACTAAAGTTCTAAGGAGCCTGCCTTCCAAATTTGATCATGTGGTGGCTGCGATTGAAGAATCTAAGGACTTATCCACTTTTTCGTTTGATGAGCTGATGGGCTCACTTCAAGCTCATGAGGCACGAATCAACAGAAACAACGGGAAGGAAGAAGAAGTAGCCTTTCAAACCAAGGGGGAGCCTGATTTCGTCAATCAAAATGGAAGAGGACGAGGAAGAGGAGGCTACGGAGGTAGAGGTCGAGGCAGAAATAATGGACTGAAGTGCTCATATTGCAACAAAAATGGGCACTCTGAGAAGTATTGTAGGTCCAAGCCAGACGAGGCAAACTATGTTGAAGAAGAGGAAGATAACTACTTATTTATGACAGTAACTGCAGCAGAGGAGAAGAGCAACATCTGGTACATAGATAGTGGCTGCTCTAATCACATGACTGGGGATCGTTCGAAGTTCATAAATCTTGACGAGACTGTAACGTCACAAGTGAGGCTTGGAGATGACCAACAACTGAAGATTCAAGGCAAAGAGACAACAGAGATCCTAGTAGGTAACCAGAAAAAATTCATTAAGGACGTTCACTTTGCTCCTTGTCTAGCACATAACCTTTTGAGCATCGGAGAGTTGATTGAATCTGGTTACATGGCTGTCTTTGATGATGGGAAATGCATGGTTAAAGACAAAAGCACATGTAAGGCTCTTATTTGTGCTTATATGTCATCAAATCACATGTTTGCTCTTGATTTTACTAGAAGTACAGAAACAGCCATGATGAGTAAAACTGTTCCGGAAGCGAGTTATGGCATCATCGATATGGCCATCTAAACATTAAAGGGATGTAATTGCTAAGGAACAAACATATGGTCAGTGATCTACCCATCATTAAACCATTGGAGAAGGTCTTCGAAGGATGCATGGTCGGAAAGCAAACAAGGAAGCCATTTCCAGTCGGAAAATCAAAGAGAGCTACATAAATTCTCGATCTAATTCATGCTGGTGTATGTGGTCCCATGAGAACATAGTCACTATCTGGTAGCAAATACTTCATCCTATTTATTGATGATTTTATCAGGATGAGTTAGGTATATTTCTTGAAGCACAAATCAGAAAGCTTCGAATGCTTCAGAATATTCAAGGCACTTGTTGAGAAGCAAAGTGGAAAGACTATTAAAGTGCTTCATACGGATCGGGGAGGAGAGTTCAATTCAAAGGATTTTGATGTTTTTAGTGTTGAACATGGAATAAAGAGGCAACTCACAGCTCCATACACTCCTGAGCAAAACGGTGTAGCCGAACGCAAGAATCGAACGATTGTGGAGATGGCTCTTTCTATGCTTTGGCAAAAAGGAATGCCAGATTCCTTCTGGGTTGAGGCAGTTGCTACAGTTGTACACATTTTAAACATGTCGCCGACAAGAGCAGTATGGGATTTAACTCCCTATAAAGCGTGGAGCGGGAGCAAGCCCTCGGTAAGTCATTTACAAGTGTTTGGATGCATCTGTTATGTTTTTCTAACAACTACAAGACATAAATTAGATGGGAAATCGCAAAAACATGTGATACTCGGTACTGCACTCAGTCAAAGGCTTACCGATTATATGATCCCATAAGTAAGAAGATTACTGTTAGTCGCAATGTTGTATTTGATGAGCAGGTCAGCTGGGATTGGAATGTCGACAACAACAGTCAAGGTCCTCAAATGGAGATTGAAGAAGAAGAGAGTGTTTCGGAGCAAGTAGCACATGACCCGGAAAGATCGCAGGTTCCAACTTCAGAGAAAACAAGTTCATCTTCAGAATCTCCACCAAGAAGTTCAGTGGAACCAGCTCAACTACGCAAAAGTGAGCGTGGTAGAATCCCTCGACGTCGATTTAAAATTGAGGGAGAGAAATTGGTGTTGTTTGCTAGCGATATTTATGTTGAAGAAGCTATGGAAAATGAAGAATGGAGAAATGCAGTGGAAGAAGAGCTGTCCGCAATCGAAAGAAACCAAACGTGGGAGTTGGTTAATCTTCCGGAAGGCAAAAATGTTATCGGCTTGAAATGGATCTTCAAAAAAAAGTTTTTGGCAGATGAGAGCATTCAAAAATATAAGGTGAGGCTGGTGGTTAGAAGTTTCACACAGCAATACGGAATCGACTACGAAGAGACATTCTCTCCGGTATCACGATTTGAAATTGTGCAACTAATCCTGGCAGTAGCATCTCAAAAGCAATGGAAAATATTTCAGTTTGACGTCAAATTTGCCTTTCTAAATGGTGAATTAAAGGAGGAGGTATATATAAGTCAGCCACCAGGTTTTGAAAGCAAGACCGAGAAAGACAAGGTATTTCAGTTTCGAAAAGCCTTGTATGGGCTTAAACAAGCACCGCGTGCGTGGTACAGTAAGATCGACGAGTTCTTCCGCAATAACGGGCTTAAAAGGAGTTTTCATGAGTCAACACTCTATGTGAAAGGGCAAGGTACAAATGAGTTGCTCATTATAATTATTTATGTTGATGATATGATCTATACTAGCTCTTCCCCACATGTTATACATGAGTTTCAAACATCAATGAAAAAGATGTTTGATATGACTGATTTGGGAAAGTTACAATATTTTTTGGGGCTGGAAATCATTTAAACTCCGGAAGGAATATTTATGTCGCAAAGGAATATGTGGAGGATACATTGAAGAAATTTAATATGCAAAAGTGCAAGATTGTTGCAACGCCAATGAATATCAATGAGAAATTAATTTCGAATGACAACACGGGGTTGGCAGATGCAAAAATCTATAGAAGTTTGGTTGGAAGGTTAATTTATCTTACTCATTCTCGGCCTGATGTAGCTTATTAAGTTAGTGTTTTATCTCGTTTTATGCACCGCCCTACAAGCCATCATTTTGGAGCAGCGAAAAGAGTTCTACGCTACTTGGTAGGAACTAAAAGCTATGGAATTTGGTTTTGCAAGACATAAAACTTTAGTATTCAAGGATTCACCGATAGTTACTGGGTCGGGTCTGCGGAAGATAGGAGAAGCACATCTGAAAATTGTTTTGTCCTTGGCAATGCTGCCATATCATGGAGTTCGAAGAAACAGGCTACAGTGGCTTTATCCTTGATGAAAGCCGAGTATGTGGCAGCTACAGCAGCAAGTTGTCAAGCAGTTTGGTTGAGAAGAGTTCTTAGTGACTAGGGGGAAGAACATACCAAAGCTACCATCTTAAAATGTGATAGCAAGTCAGCAGTGATGTTAGCAAAGAATCATGTGCACCACAGTAGAACCAAACACATTGAAATCAAGCACCATTTCATAAGGGAGTTGATTGCTAGAGAAGAAATCCAATTGGATAATTGTCGAACCGAGGACCAAACTGCAGACTTACTAAGAGTTTGCCACGAGCAAAAAATGAAGAATTTAGTGCTCAATTGGGAATTTCAAGTTCGAATGAAGGGTGAGTGTTAGAAAAAATTATAATTCTCACGTTTCTGTTAGTAGTCATTGTTGAATAAGTCTTTTAGGCTGATTTTGTGGCATTAGAAGCAGTCAAGTAGTTGAGATTTTTTAGGCTTAAATATTTCTTTTCTGTTTAGCTTGTACAGCCTATTTAAAGGCTTTTGATTCAGTTCAATAATATCATTCCAGCATCATATCTCTCTTCTCATTTTCACTCTTGCTCGGTCAAAATCTCCAACATGAGTGCCCCTCATGTCATCTCTTAGGCCCCATTGCCCTCTCCTTGACACTATTTGTGGCTCTTTCTAGTGTATCCTAACACTCTCCGTCAAACACAAAATACAATGATCGAAACTATGTTTATATAGGTGTAATAGGAGCCCTAAACCTTGTACGACAAGAAAAGAATCCGTTCTGAATAATGAAACCAAATATGACATATTTTTGTTATTTGCACGGCAGCGTGCCTATTTGAGTACGGCATTGCAAAACAGTCCGAACCTGCTGCTCCTCAAATTGATTCTGCACGGTCGTGCTTAATCTAACGCGCGGTAGTGCCTTGACTGGTTTTGCTCCCTTTTTCTCCTCGAACATTCGTATCCTGACTCGAATTTCTCGGTTGTTTTGACTCTTTCTCCTCCTCCGTCTCCATGTTGGTTTAGATTCCATAACCCAACATTTACTACACTGCTTTTGACCTTTTCGAGGATCCCAATATTGTGGAAGATGTTTATATCTCCGACAAGCAATAAGAAAATGACCGTAACAACAACCCCCCCCCCCCCGCCCCAAATATGTCTGACACATTGTAAATATCTGCCTCTACTCATTTTCAGTGATCAAGAAAAAAGGGGAACAAGTAATAAAATATTACTAAAGTAAAATGAGGTACAAAATTTCACCGTTTTCCATGATCTTTTTGAGGAAAAAAGCCTCCTAAAATTTGCTCTAATGGCAATGTAACAAATTACATGCCCAAAAAGTATATAATATGGGTGCAAACCCCACATCAATTTTGCAATAAAAATGGATAACTTAGTGCGAGTTTTCTCCAATGCTATAGAACCCAAGCATTTCTTCCTCAACCGGATGCGTTTCACCTGCTATCACAAGGCAATGCAGAGGTAGACCAAAGTCAACCGTTAGTAGCTGCTTCATTGATCCAGCAACTACCTGTTGATCTTCACTCCTTAGTCTCGCCATGCCCACACAGATGGTATCCTCACTGTACGCTGCAAAAGAAAAAGAGAAAGGAACTCATCATTTAACAAAGCATAACCCTTGTAAAGGATTTCCAAAGTTAAAAGCATGGTAAGTTTAAAGGGAGCTTGAAATAAGAATGTGAGACATGGTTACGGGTTTTTCTAAATGCCTCGGTTCTCTTGAGAAATATATGCAATTTTTTCATTTCGCATATAACCGGTAACTGCAAAGGCCGACAACTTCGGATTAAGTCTTTAAGCTATAGGGACTATATTTATGGTTAATCTCATTTTCTTACCCACCAGCAAAAACCTGAGAAGTTCTGGGAGTCAATCAAGGGACAATGAATCTCATTCAACTTTTTGCAGCATGGTTTCCCTAATACTCATGGCTCCCCCCCCCCCCATATCCTCTCGCCTTGGATAACAAAAAGATGATGGATTCATAAAGTAAAGCCTCCCATTGTGATGATCCATCCATAACATGAAAAAGTAAAAAAACTACTCCCTCTGTCCCAAAATGAATACTTTGGCAAAAGTTTTGTCCCAAAATGAATGACCTTTTTTTACTAAAGTTACATAAAGCTCCCTGTTGGTGATCATAATATTTAAGTTTTACTCATGTACTAAAAATGTTATATAGTGAGATCATTAAGGGTATACATGTATATATGCTACAGAAAATGCCAACATGTCAACTTCCTTAAATTTTCCAAAAACTTGAAAATGGACATTCAAATTGGGACAAAGGGAGTAGATACTATTGGGAGCAGTTTTCAATCTCTATTTAGATGGTCTGATTGATAAGTCACACTCAAATGTGAGAATTACAAATGACAAAATTACATTTATGTGATAAGACTTCCTTCGCTACACTCATCATATACCGTGCCCGGACACAGAGAGAGTAGGAAAAGAAATATGATTCATACCCTCCATTCTCGTATTTCTTGTACTAGACTCTAGAAAGAAATTATACGAGTGCCCACTGGTAATATAAATTTCAAACCCTTCTATACAGTGAGAGCGGGCAGAAACGAACACAAGTAGCATCATTTGAAAAAATCTAACATCAACAGTAGTTACTGATCATTATTTAAGAAAAAATAGCAACATTAGCTTTCCCTTAAAGTAGCATCGGCATGGCATAATCAAAACAGGTAATACTACTCCCTGAACTTCTGTAACAAAATCCAGTCAAATGTACAATCACACCATCCAAAACATTCTCTGCTCGTAGTCTAGGTTGCACGGATACGGATACTCGGATACGGATTCGCGGATACGAGATACGGGGATACGTGATTGTTGAAAAATCCCGGATACGGATACGTGGGGGTAAAGTGTAAATATTCAAACTATAAGGATCAAAATGTAACTATTCAAACTATAGGGACCAAAATATAAATATCTAAAATAGAAATATTCAACAATAAATAACAACAGCTGTCAATAATGACTCAATTGCTGTCTGTCCAACTCCCAAATTAAAATAAAAATGTCTAAAATCAAATAAAATCAAAGAGAAACGGAGAGAGAGAGAGAGAGAGAGAAACGGAGAGAGAGAGAGAGTGAGAGACGCGATCAAAAAAAGCATGAGAGAGAGAGTGAGAGATGCGACGAAAGAAACTGAGAGAGAGAGAGTGAGAGACGCAACAAACCTGAGTCACGGAGGAGACTCGACGACGGCCGACGAGCTAGGTTCACCGTTCGCGGAGGCGGCGGTGGTGCTAGGGCTTGACAAAGAAAGAGGTACGATCGTTTTTTTCGTCTCAATTTCTCGCGTCTCTCTCTCTCTCCCGTATCCAAACCGTTTTTGACGTATTTTACGAGTATCCGTATCCCATACGTCTCCGATACGCGATACGTCGACTGGATGACGTATCCGTGCATCATAGCTCGTAGTTTTAGTAATGTTCTCAGTTATCTGACGTAATTTTCTGATACGCATATGTATGTCACGATGAGGTAACACACCAGACTAGAATGTTATCTATAACCTACGAAGTTGAACACAATCCATGTTACCAAGTGACAGAGAATCACTTCATACATTAAGTCAGTAAGATTATAGTAAGTGATGATTCACAGGATCATGCAAAAAAAAGATGCAGTTTATCCAATGTAATATCAAGAACAAAGAAGGGGGAGGGGAGGGGACGGATGAACCTACCAGATGCTCCACGCCCTTGTTCGACCTCTAAAAGCTGCTCAATTGCAGTTTCTATTGTCATATACCTAGGTGGCTCATACTGCTTTCTCCCTCTGCAACATAATGAAAGCAAACAAGTTTTTAGAGGAGAAGAACTAGATACAGAATGTCTCTGAACAAGCAATGGCAAATGAATCTGGATACAAACTAATATTTGAGGAAAATGCAAACTAACCTGCACAAAGATTCCAATGTGGGTTCCTTTACACGTATATCTGGAATTTCGAAATATGACATGTTAGTTCCAAAAATAATGAGAAATCCCCACATCAATCAGTGCACATCAAAAATAGAAAAAAAAAATCCTATAATTAAAGGAAGCTGTTTGAGAATGAACAGCAAATCTGAAGTGAATCACTAAACAAAACAAGATTAGTGATTTATTAAATTAGACAAAGTGAAAGCAAAAGGGTTATCCCTCAACAACAGCTTTTGTAAGAATAATAAGCATAACGAACAATCAAACTTCAGTATTTTAAAACTTTTGCTTTTGCAATTATGAATTGTGAAAATCTGACCAACTACCATTCTTCAAGAGGAAGATGAGAGTAGATAGCTGCAACATAATGAATAATTGCTACCTCTGTATTACAATGTCTTATACAAAGAGGTTAGGGCTAGCCTCGAGATACAAGAAACTTCATCTCCAATATCATTTCCTTAGCTAGTAAAGTTTATTCCGTGTTACCTAATAAGCACAGTGTGTGTAATCCAAGTGCTCGATTTCTTTGAATCTTCTCGTAGAAACTGTCAGGCCTCCATGTTTCAGTAAAGAAGGGTAATGAAATCGTCTCTCCATAACGATAGAGTTGTAAACCACAAATCCCAACTGCATTCATTACTGATGCATTGTGTACAACTTCGACATCTACACTTAACTTCTTAGCCCGGACAACAAGATCAGTGTGTGTCGTTGCTCTGCATTTGACATGATTATTATAAAAACATAAAGAAAATATGACAATCAGTAAAGTAAATTTACAAAGTGAAAATACAGTCCGCTATAAAATAAGCAATAAACAATCACAAAGAACATTTACACTCCAAGATTAGCGAATGTAATTTTCCACTGTTTCAATATATTGCCGTCGCATTCTAAGTGATGCAGTCTAAAGATAAAAAAGCAAGAATCCAAGTTATGGAATTGTTTGTAAATCATTGCCATCTCTACTTCATTTGTCCTTGGTGCTCCAAGCTCAGTTGCCACTCTCTCAAACTCAAGGCAATCCAGTCTCCAAGGCAGAGGAGGCTCCTCGTCTGTTTTCCAAGCCCACCAAGTCGGTAATGGAAAGCAGAAGAAGTAGCAAGGAAAGCAGGAAAATAAGGTGACTTCTTTTAGATTTTTAAGAATATGCCATTAAATGTTCCAGTATTTCACATGGTCTTGGGAATATGATGGAATAAAGCAAAATAGCTCACTAAACTGTCTGCGTTTCTTTGTTATGAAGCAGTAGTCAGTCGATGCAATTTTCAACGCAATTTTCATCATGGGTCATCCGGAAACAGTCTGTCTCTGTGCTTTAATACAAGGGCAACGCTGCGTACATCCGACCCCCCTTACCCCACCGTAGGTGGGAGCTTTTGCGGCACTAGGGTAATGTTGTTGTTGTATCGAGGGCTGCCTAGCGATAGTCTTGGGTCTGTAGAACAGTCGAGGTCAAGCTATTAGATTTGAACTGTCGTGTCTCTGCAACAGGATAATAGGCCAATGGATGTTACTGAAATTTCCTCCTTTACCAAATTTCATCTCGTATTCCAGTATTGGCATGTTTTGGGCTGGAAATACAGTTGATCATCTTGATGCATAATCTACAAGGATGCAAGGGCTCACGGAACATAGAACTTCTTCGTCTTCCTTAATTTTCTAAACGCTGGTAAATGAGTAAACTTTTTTCCAACCATATGTAACGGAATGGTTCTAACCTAAGAAACCAAAAATATCAAAATATCAGCCACTTTTTAGAAATTGGGCAGCTTAAACAACTCAAAAACCTAAACCATTTCCAAGAACTATTTTAAAGCCCAACTCCCACTATCTTTATTATAGTTTTTGCCCTTAAATTTCTCAGTCATCCATCAAAGACATAACAGCTCCGTCTAATCTTCAAACTTCTGCGAGTGTACAGGCTTATGGGTGTTTGGTGGGGAGGGGGGGGATAAGCAAATGCTCATACTACAACAGAATTTTCAATTTTTTCACGAATTATCTAAATGAACTTGAAAAACAATATTGTGCCAAACCAAACTCATTTCACTTAAGTAGGCCTTACGATTTTTCTCCATAAATCAACTTGACCTTTTGACTCTCTGTACAATATATTCTAAAATATACGCCCCTTCAATTTGATGGGTCACAGATTCAAAACTAAAATAAATGTGCCAAGTTGCAAAAACAAACGTCACTCCCGGATACTTCCTCAAACAGATGGATAATACATATTGATAAGAAGGCAGACTAAGCAAGAAAGATTAATAAAGAGAACCAGACAGCGCATGATCCATTACCCGAAAGGATCCCCAACAACAAGAAATGCTACATCTGAGTCACGAGCCTCCAGCAGCATATCATCAGACTTTTCCTCCACCATTTCCCTATCCGCAACTGAAATCGATTTCCCATACAGTTGCTCCTGAAAGATTCAAATTCCCCTGCAATTGTTACTAACATTTTTTAAGTTTGCTTCATTTCATGGAGTCCAATAGTATCGATTCTGGATATATGAACAGCCTTTACTCATTTGTCATCCTTTTGCGGCACTGGGGTAATATTTTTATTTTTTTTTTGGACATTCATTTTGGGACATGGGGAGTTATGATTCTTTCTTTATCTGTTATCAGGAGCAGCTCTTTGGGCCACTACCCTCCAGATAAACATACCTTAATAATGTTCTAGGAATTTATACAGTAACCACTAAAAAAAAAAATCATAGAAATTGGTGATTACCAATTTGGAAAGTCCATCAGAGGAGAGACCGAAGGAGAGGAGAGAAGTGTAAACCTCCATGTATAATTTGTCGCATCTTTTCACTGCTTCTAATCCTCTCAGCGTAATGTCTTTCTCATTCCCCAATCCCAATCCTATTATGTACAACATCCCTCTTTCGCTTTCCAGAACCCTAATAATTTCACAGAAAAGCTTCAAGCGTTGAGTTGAACAATTCTTTTTTGAAAATCCTCGAGTATTTCACATATAAACCCTAAATCCTAAAAGTTAAGGAATGTTTTAAATCAATTAATTTGGAAGGATTGTCCAACAGGTCGATATGTCCGAGTGGTTAAGGAGACAGACTTGAAATCTGTTGGGCTTCGCCCGCGCAGGTTCGAACCCTGCTGTCGACGTGTTCTATCTTTTATACTCCCTCCGTCCCGCCGATCTTAAGAAAACTTTCCATTTTGGGCGTCCCACGGTCCCACCAATCTTAAGAATTCCCAAAATGGAAAGTTTTTATCACTATTCCCTCCACTCATTCTCTCTCCTACATTATTTTAATACTCACAACACCATTATAATTTACTATTTCCTCCACTCATTCTCTCTCCTATTTTACTATTACACTCACAACATTTACTATTTCCTTAATCCCCGTGCCATTTGAAAAATTCCTAAGATCGGCGGGACGGAGGGAGTATTCATCAAATAGGATTCTTAAATTATACGTACGTGAGAAATTTTTGAAGATTGTTTTTTTTAGAAAAAAAAAAAAAGTGAATTCTTAAAGTCTATTTTTATATTCATCAAATAGGATTCTTAAATTAAATGTGAGAGATTTTTGAAGATTTTTTTTTTAGCAAAAAAAAAAGTGAATTCTTAAAGAGTTGATATTATAAAAAACGCGTTTTTTTCTAATCTTAAAGAAAAAACATTTTTACACTGATAATATATGCACTGACACTTTTTTATACCAACACTGTCACTTTTTTACCCTACACTGACACTGTTTTATACTGACACTTAATAATACATTCACTGACAATCTTCACACTGGCATTTGTTTACACTAACACTGGCATTTTTTTAACACAAACACTGGTACTTTTTTACACTGACACTTAATAATACATGCACTGATACTCTTTACAATGATCTGTAACTCTTTACACTGGCACCTTGTTACATTAACAATGTCACTTTTTTATACTAACACTGGTACTTAATAATACAAGCACTGACACTCTTTACACTGGCACTTTGTTAAATAACACTGACATTTTTTTACACTGTCAGTTAATAATACATGCACTGCCACTCTTTACACTAGCACTTGTTACTCTAACACTGGCACTAGCGGGAAAATCAAAACACGTTTTTTCTAAGATTAAGAAAAACGTGTTTTTTTTAAGATTTTGTCATTCTTAAATTAAAATTGAGACTTTTATTGTAGATTTCAATAAAATGGTTAATTTTAATTAAAGCGTGAGATATTTTTAGAATTTGAATAAGATGGTGGATTCTTATATTAAAATGTGAGATATTTTTGAAGATTTTATATAAAGTGAATTATTACTCTAAAAAAAGGTGGATTATTAAATTAAAATGTGAGAGATTTATTAAGATTGATTAATTGGTAGATTCTTAAATAAAAATGTGAGACATTTTTTGAAGATACTAAAACAGTACCCTTTAAGTCTAATTGAACATGATATAGGATAATTTTTTCTTATTCTTTTTTTTTTCTCTCCTTATAATACACCTATATCCTTTGTTTAATATTTAAGGCACACAAAGTATGCTATTTTAATTAGCTAAATTTTATTTGAATGTGTATGTTTTTTTCTTAAGATATAGATAAATTAATATATACGTTCTTTGGACCAAAATTGTGAGGACCCCAACCCGGAACCTACACGTGTCCCGAGCTGAAGCGTCCTCAAACTAAGCCAAATCTCCTAAACTTTAAAAACTTTGATTTAACTTCCAAACAGAAACACAACCATTTATAAATAACTCTACTCCTTTCCACATTGGAGGAAGAGTTGACTAACCTTAAAAGTAATAAACGGTTTTAGTTACAAAAAGATATCGAATATAATATAGAATTACAGTTTATGAATACAAACCCTTTAAATAATTGTGCCAACAATCACTTTCTACACCAACCTACACATAACCCGACAATACCCAAAATACCACTTCTACACTCCTTTCCGCCCTTACTTGGTCGGACCACCTGTCTCGGAATCTAAAACAGTAAAGGGAGAGGGGTGAGAATAAATCTCAATGAGCTATTATGAATGCAGCAAGATGCCAACAAAGTGCAACACATAGCATGGTAGCACATAACACATTATGGAAGCGGTAAACACATTACGTTACCTCATTTTACCTTTTCCCGTCTGAACAATAAGTCGTACAACGTGGGAGTAAAACTCCACTCTTTGGTGAATTGCCTCAGACATTCACCTCTTATAGGACTCATACCCCAGTAGATCCATATAAGAAAAGATACCTATAATAGAGTATCCAAAATAATAATATCGTCCTCCGTACAACAATCGCAACAGTGCAGCAAAGGCTTCTTCATGCTCAATACAGTCGTTAGCACAGCCCCACTCCGTGGCCACAGAGGGGGAAGGGTCACCGGTATGATGTACCTTCAATCACTTATAGAACAAATCCATAATTGATTGAATTCCATCATACCCACCCGAACATAAACACGTTCAAGCACATAATAGATACTTGAAATAAATCCACAAAACGGGATAATAATATAACAACATGGTAATGTATACTCATGCCAATCAATACCATAATGCAACATTTAAGTAATACACTATGCATAGTATCATCAATAAATATGAATGATAACAAATAAATCCACAATTGGGATAACCATACAACCACATAGTAAACATATCCATACTTGGAATAACAATGCAATAACTTGCCAAATAATCCACAATTGGAATATAACACCACTATATAACACATAATCCACACTTTGGGATGCCACATAACACTTGCCAATTAGTCCATACTTAGGATATTAAGGTACCCATATAATCAATAATTCCACAACTTGAATCTAATGCCACAAGGTGATACATACCCATTACCAATTAGCTCAATAGTGAAACCTATAGCTTCTACTCTATTGCAACTACTCACCAAAGATATGGAGTAAGTAAGGCCACTATGTATCGTAAACCATTCCTACATTTTCATTATACAATAAGGCAAGGCCTCTATGAAGGTTCAAGCTCAATTTACTAAGTGGGAGTCACAATCTATAAGGGACCAAACAAGGTTACTACACAAATTCTGGTTCAGATTTGAATTCAGGTTTCTGGGGTCTTGGGCGACCGCAAACCTCTTGGGCGACCGCAAGAGGGTTTTCAAGCAAATGGTGAGTTACGGGTGTGATGGGCGGCCGCCCCAAGCCTACGTGGGCGACCGCCAAGGCGATTTCCAACTCAAATTAATTTCTAACTCTTTCTTCTTAACTTCAATTCCTTTTCTTTTCATCCACCCTAATCTTAAGAACACCAAGAGGAAACCCTAGCTTTACCAAGTTCAACATAATCATGTAAACTCAAAATAATGTAACTCTAGATTATTTATCACTACAATTTCCACCCACTTCAAACCCTCAGATCATCTTTCATGAACATTAATCTCAACCCACTTCCTTTACCAATTTTGAGCTTAACCCTTTTAAATCCCGAATCAACCTATGTTCTTACACTCTTGATCAACAATAACATCCTTCCATAAGATAAATCAATTCCTCAACTTCCAAGAAGATTTCTAAGGCATTAAACAATCATTTCAATAACAATAACAACATCAAATCATTGATGAGCATACAAAGAAAAGAAGTCATAATAACTCACTTTAGGTTTTTAGAATAGAATGTAGATCTTCTTAGCTTGGTTTGATCCCCTAGATGATCCCAACTCGAAAATGCCCTTAGACTTGAATTTGGTGGAGGAAATGGTTTGGCTTCAAAGCTTGGATGAAGTAGCTTCCATGGAGTTTTCTAATGTTTCTCTAGGAAAATATGGGATGAATGAATGAAGGAGGAAGAAGGGGAGTGAGGAGGATGAAGAAGAGGGGGCCGGATGGAGGGAGTATGGGGAGAGGAGGGGAACACTTGGGGGGAAGTTAGGAGGAAGTAGAAATGGCCCCCCCTCTAACTAAGGCTTTCCACAATTTTAAATTAAACCCCTTTTTATTTTCATTATTTATTCTACACAATTTAACCTTTTCTTACCATTTGTCCAATTTTCATTTTTATTATTTCCCCAAGTTTCTTTATTTAATAACCAATAAATTCTCAAGAGGTTCCAATTTCACTTCTCACCCAATTTATCTTAATTTAAGAATTCTAAAGGCATAATTGAACACATAAAGCTAACATAATTATTAAAAGCATATAATATAATATTTAAAATTAGTGCCTAGGGTTGGGGTCGTTACAAAAATAGATGTCATTTTCTTAATTAATAATGTTGTTTAAAATAACTTTCGCTTTTAAATTAAGGAAAAATCCCCCTAAGGCCCCTCTCTTCAGATTTTTTTCTCCTTAGAGAAAACTTTTTTGTAAATTCTAAATAAAGAGTTATTCACATATTCAAATTCCCCGAACACCCCTAGGCTTTCCTCCCCTCACGTCATTTCTTCTTTTCTCCCCATTTTAATCTCTTTACACTCTCTTTCTCTCTCTCACACACACAGAGTAAAAATTCTCTCTCCCAACCATCTCCGGCTGGCGATCTCCGGCGACCTCCGGCCAAGTAGGACTTATAACGTAGGCCCCATTAGTGTCCCTCTCTTGACGCGTCGGAGCCGTCGTCGGACCCATACGTGGATTCGATCCGTACAACGTCTGAATCCCTTGAATATCATCATTAGCAAGCTCAACCTTCCTCGTACCGGATATCATCGTCGGAAACATGATTGATTCCTGGACAGACGAGTGCCCTAGCCCCAATAAATGACCAATTTCGTGAACTGCAACCGATTCGAGATCCACCGCCGTTGCAGACGGATTACTGAAAATAGATTGGTCGAACAACCAATTCTCGGCGGCGTCAAGGTGGAACCGTCCGCTCGGCGGCGAAAACACGTGCGCTAGGGTTCCCAAAACGCCGTCGAACGGTTCGCCGTCGCCGTGGTCTTCGCGGAAGAAGCCGATCCGGATGTCGGCGATAGAATACGACGACGATTCCCTAAACGTCAACGGCGTTACCTCAGACCACCGATTAAATGCACGGGAAAACACGAGTTTCACGTTGTCGCCCAACTGATTATCCGGCAAAAAGCTGTACGTCGGCAACAGTTTGAGGCCAGACCCACCAACGCGGAGAGCCAGGGAAAAACGAGTAATGAGCGACGGTATGTGCGTTAATCGATAGTTTGGAATGTAGTTTTCTGATAATAATGTTGCTTTACTGATGAAGATGAGTACACATTTAGTGTTGGAGGTAATCATAACAATAAATATCTGTTTGCTGAATCCAAATTTGCTTATCTCGTGAATTAAGGGTAAAGTGATAACATTGTGGGGGACACATTTGTAAAACAAAAGTGCATCTCAAATTTGACAGGACCTTAATCATATCTTAATTAAAGAGGTTATGTTTTTTTGGTTGCGTTCGTCAATTTTCATGTTCAAATAGGTCTTATAACTAACTTATAAGATTTTTTAAAAAGTCTTATATGTTACTTATAAGACTTATTAAAAAGTCTTATAAATTACTACTTATAAGACTTTTTTAAAACACAATTTTCATTTTTAAAACACAATTTTCAATGTTCAAATAGGTCTTATAACTAACTTATAAGACTTTTTAAAAAGTCTTATATGTTACGTATAAGACTTATTAAAAAGTCTTATAAGTTACTAATTATAAGACTTTTTACAACACAATTTTCATGTTCAGATATGTCTTATAACTAACTTATAAGACTTATTAAAAAGTCTTATATGTTACTTATAAGACTTTTTACAACACAATTTTCAATGTTCAAATAGGTCTTATAACTAACTTATAAGACTTTTAAAAAAGTCTTATATGTTACTTATACGACTTATTAAAAAGTCTTATATGTTACTACTTATAAGACTTTTTTACAACACAATTTTCAATGTTCAAATAGGTCTTATAACTAACTTATAAGACTTTTTAAAAAGTCTTATATGTTACTCATAAGACTTATTAAAAAGTCTTATATGTTACTTATAAGACTTTTTTAAAAAGTCTTATATGTTACTTATAAGACTTTTTAAAAAAGTCTTATGAGTTTATAAGTCAATTATAAGAGTAATTCGTTTTTATTATGAGGGTAATTCGTTGTTATTATGAGAGTAATTCGTTGTTATTATTCAAAATTTTAATTTTTTTGGTTAAAAAAATTGTCTTATAAGTCAATTATAAAAGCCAAAGTAGTCTTATAATTATAAGAGTTGTAAATGTATAAATTATAAGAGTAATTCGTTATTATTGAAATTTTTGATTTTTTTTTTTTTGTTGAAAATTTTGATTTATAAGTCAATTATAAGAGAACTTATAAGTGTTGTAAATGTGTAAATTATGAGATTAATTCGTTGTTAATATTGAATTTTTTTTATTTTTTTTGGTTGAAAAAATTAAACTGAAACTATTTTGAATCTAATGACTGATTTAAAATACTTGAATATCTAGTGACCAATATTTAATTCTCAAAGTTTCAGTGACTAAAGTATAATTTTTAGTTTTCGAATTGGGTAACCACCCGTCACACACGTGCAAGAAAGTAAGGGTTATTATGTCTTTGTATTATCGAGGGGTGTCTGGGGAATTAAGTAAATGTTGTTTCTTAAATTGGGTTTAAATCTCGCCCATGTGGCCCTAGAAGAAATCGGCCTTAAATTAAACTATTGGCCAAAATAATAGCCGTTTTGGGGTTGAAAATATTAAAATTTCAATTTTACCTTTATTTTGAAACTTTTTATATTTTATTAATTATTTAATTACTTGCTCAAAATATTATTAATTTATTCAAGCATAAAGTAACATAATAACAATAATTCATTTATAATGTAATAGAATAATAATTCATTCGCTCACATGATAAATAATTTTATTCAAACATAAAGAACTAGGTATTGATTTTATGGGCACTTTGGCTTTCCTTCGTGTGTCTTCATGTCTCTGTAGCAAGGGCATTCGTCTTTATGTCCGTAAGTACCCGAAGGAACACATAAACATTTTTGACAACAAGGGGTACAAATATCCATACATCGGCCATGGTAATGAGTATTCGAGCACCGAATTGCACAAGCTTGGGGACATTGTTCTACACGTACAGATCCTTCCCCGCCAGCCTAATAAATATATAAAAAAAGATAAATAAGGGTTAAAATTTTGTTTAGACAAAACATATTTAAAAGAGGTTACAAAATAGTAGAAAATTATGACAAGTAAGTAATGCTTATTTGATTTATAATGAAACTTTCTATCAAAAACATAATTAAAAATAAAAATGGGAAATAAAAATGATTTGATGAGTAAAAACATACCAATGAAACTTGTATAATAGCCATAGAGGCAACAAAGAATAGAAGAAAAGAGGTTTGAAGGCTTGCCATGTTCTACTTAATGAACTCAAACAAATGCAAGAATAAATATTTGTTAACCAATAAATGGATCACAAATGCAAGGGTGTGATTTGTTGTTACCCAATACATAGTTTATTTATACCCAAAGCTTAACATAGCTTATAAATTACTTATCATATATAATTGCATTTCAAAAATTCAGAAAAAGAAAAAAGTTGGATAAAATCTACCTTTTAGACAAAAACAGAATATTACTGTCATAAATTTTGAAAACTATTATTGACAATATTTTTGATGGAGTACCAATAAAAATTTTTTGAATTTCATAAAAAAAAATAATTTGGTCATAGTTCAATAAAGTTTACAAAACAACTTAATATAATATTTATTATGGACATAAGGAGTACCGGTAAGAAATATATAATTATTATTCCGCTCATCATAAATAAATAGTAAGATAATTTGACATGTAACTTCTTATAAAGCATACTCCCTCCGTTCCAATAAGTGCTTCACTCTTTTGGGTGAGCAAGCAAATTATGGAAATGGGAGGGAAAAAAAAATATTGTGAGTGTAATTTGAAAATAGGAGAGAGAATTAGTGGAAGGAATAGTAAATTATAATGGTGTTGTGAGTATTAAAATAATGTAGGAGAGAGAATGAGTGGAGGAAATAGTAAAGATTCTTTGCCAAAAAAAAAAGGTGAAGCTTCTAACGGGACGACCTTTTGGGTAATTAGTGAAGCTTTTATTGGGACGGAGGGAGTACTTTATTTGTTTGTATATTATTTTAAACTTTGAAAATATAAAAAAATTGTTATTTTAAATAAATAAGATTACATAATTGAGAATAAAATTAAAAAAAAAAAAAAACTAAGTGAGAAGAAATGAGAATATTTCTTCATCTTGGCAACAAATAAACTATATTCGGTATGAGTTTGGGAGTGTTTTTTTGTGGCTTATAATCACTTTTGAAGCTCAAAATCACTTTTAATAGCGTTTGAATAACAATAGTGATTATGATTTTAAGTTGTTAAAACGCAAAAAAATGTGTTTTGATAGAAGCAACTATAATTCAGCTTTTGCTAAAAGTGATTCTTAGAAGTTGTTATTTGTGTTATATTTACAATGATAACCTCTATCTTTTTCGTGCATTTATTATATTGAAATATATATCATAAATGTTGACTTTATTTTATTATACTCCCTCCGTCCCAATCTAAGTGTCTTAAAATGGGTTCGGCGCGGGAATTAAGAAAAGTGATGTAAGAAAGAGAAAAAATTTAAATGTTGTGAGTATGAAAAATTAAATAGGAGAGAGAATGAGTGGGTGGAATAGTTAAGAGAGAGAATGTTGTGAGTGTAAAAGTAAAGTAGAAGAGAGAATGAGTGGGTGGAATAGTAAAAAAAACTTTCCTTTTTTGAGTTGAGACATTTTAAGTGGGACGCCAAAAAAAAAAGTTGAGACATTTAAATTAGGACGGAGGGAGTATGATCATTAAGTGTTAGAGTTGAAAAATTGATCTAATACTTAAATATATGTGATTTGTCATTATTAAACAAACTTAATTCATATAGTTCAACAACTTAGTGACTTCAGTTCTATTTTCTCAGACATAAATTTCATCGTTTAATTTTCAGTTTTACCTAACAGACCCTAGAATTTGATAACTGATTAAAATAATTATCACTCTAGTATTCACACTCGTGATAATGGCATGGTTTGTAAAGTTTACAGAACGGGTCGATTTGCCCGAGTGGTTAAGGAGATAAACTTGACCTTTTTTATTACTAGCACATGCCCGTGTCCAAGGCCACGTAATTTTTTTAATTTTTTTTTTAATTTTTTTAAATTAAAAATAAAATAAAAAATTTAAGGGCAAAATAGGCAAGGGACAAATGTATGAAGGCAAAATGGGAATTTCCCCCGTGAAACTGTTCATTCCACTGTTCAAAAGGGGGTTCCATTTATAATATAGATTAGACAAAAACTTATGTGAGAACAGGGATACCCGTCTCATTCATGAGACGGGTCATTCCGACCCGAAACCCGCTCCTGCCCTTGCCCGTCTCGTGTAAGTATACATGAGACACATCTCGTGTGAGTTCACACGAGATGTGTTCGGGCTTCGGGTCATTCCGATCCGTCTCATTCATGAAACGGATATAGCTGTTCTCATGGAAGACCAGCTCTATAGATTATTCATCAAATATAACGAGATGGATTCTTAAATTAAATTAAATGTGAGATATTTTTTTGTGGATTTTTATTAAAAAAAGGTAGTTTCTTAAATTAAAATTGAGACTTTATTAAAGATTTCAATAAAATGGTTAATTTTAAAATTAAAACATGAGATATTTTTAGAATTTGAATAAGCTGTTGAATTCTTGTATTAAAATGTGAGATATTTTGAAAATTTAGAAAAGGTGGATTCTTAAATTAAAATGTGAGACATTTTTGAAGATTGATTAATTAGTGGATTCTTAAATTAAGATGTGAGACATTTTTGATGATATTCAAATAGTACCCTTACTTTGAAACTTTTTATTTTATTAATTATTCAATTAGCTAATTTCGATTTGTATGTGTATGTTTTTTTTTTTTTTTTTTTTTGAGATATGGACAAATATATATATATTCTTTGGACCAAAATACATGTCATTTTCTTAACCAATAATGTTGGTCTAAAATAACTTTAATTTTTAAATTAAACTATTGGCCAAAATAATAGCCATCTCACGGTTGAAAACATTAAAATTTCAATTTTACCTTTTTTTTGAAACTTTTTGTATTGTTGGACAATTGTGTAGGCTTTTCAAGAACTTAACTAGAATCTTAACAGAAAAAGATAACGGAGATTGAAAACAAAGAAATCAAGTCGAGTCTTGTATTTAATACAATCTCCGTAAGAAGTTATTGCCCCGCACAGGTGCTTACGGTTTATATGGCAATCTTCTAGTAAGATAAAACGACTTACAAGTAAATGATAGGAGCACTCCAAATCAATTACTCTAACAAACAACACTTTGTTTTGAACTTTAGACTTTGAAGGATTGAATGCAACAATATTGTAAGTACCCAAATCTGGCTCATGCCTTCCGGTTAATTTTCCCGGCAATTCCGGTAATTTTTCCGGTAATTCCTCGGACTTTCCTACGGTTAGAACAATTCCAAGCTGTTCAAATCACCTAAGGGGATAAGAGACTACTTGGAGCCAAAGAAACACGTTTTTTCTTTTATATGGAATTCCTTCTAGAAGACTGCCACCTTGCATGTTTCTAGAAGGAACTGCATGTGGCTCCTTATGTCGTGCGACATAACCAGCCAGGAAGAGTTCTAGAAGATTGCCACCTTGCATGTTTCTAGAAGAATCCAGAAGTGGCTACTTATGTCGTGCGAAATAACCAGCCAGGAAGAGTTCTAGAACCATGCCACCTTGCATGTTTCTAGAAGGAAAACGGTTATGGCTTATCATGTCGTGCGACATAACAAGCCCATGCAGGCAGCCTATAAATAGAGGCCTTCACCTCTCATTTTAGAGACACCTCTTCCACCCCTCAGTCCCCCTCTATAGGGAATACGCCCAGAAGCCTCCCCTCTCCTCACATACCCCCCAAATCACACTAATCCTCTCAAATCAATCACACACACACTTCCCACACACACACACTTCCTATACACATCAAGAACCCAAGGTTCTCACGGATTCAAGGCTGGACATCAACTCCGGAGGAGGACGCTAGAAGGCTCCTATATCTAACTTGATATAGGAGTTGTGGATCTTCAAGGGTAACGAATTTCTACCCTTTTCCACTCTCTATTTTCATTCAAATGTGAAATATCTATGCTAAATGCATTTATAATGTAGTATTCTGATTAAAGTTGCATACTAAATGTTATATTACCCAGATCCACATTTTATTTCACTACATTTCATATAAAAGCTCCGGTTTGACTTGATTTTGCATGAAAACTCAAGATGAGTGTGGATCCCTCATATCCACACCCTCTTGAAGTGTTCATTATTGATAAACATGCTCTCTGAGATCTATTGGTGAAGTAACTTGGCTATTTTAAGGCCTTGTTACCTCTGTAGCTCTCAGTTGCTGAAGTTCTGCAAAGTGGCTAGTTATGTCACGCGACATAGGCAGCCTATGTCACGCGACATACTAAGCCAGTTTGCAGAGACTTCACAGTTTCAAGCTGTAATCTGATGTTAACCCTCATTAAGCTATAACCTGATGTCTATCTGCAATTTAGATAGTATCTATGTACATAATATGTCATCTTTTCATTAAAATACCATTCTCATACATAAAGGTGCATCCTTTGCACCAAAATCCCATTTTTCATGCATTAAAATCATTCCTTTTCCATTTAAAATCCCTTTTCACATTAAAGATGCACTCTTTGCACAAAGATCATTTCTTTACATAAAAAGCATCCATTTGCAATCAAATGCATCATTTTCAAACCAAAAATGCCATCTTTTCACTAAAGCATCATTTTTACATGCATTCCCCCATGTCCCCATTAGCAACCTTGGAACGGACCGGTGTAAAAGTTCTCATCTTTGCATCGTTCCTTCCATTAAAGGTTCACGACTTCTTTAGAAAGGGATAACCTTGAACCCTATATCTCCAATTATCGCTTAAGAAAGAGTATGAAGCCTCTATACGAGCTCGACCGTCTTAAAGCGTAGGATTGATGGGCTAAGGATCCTCCTTTTCTAAATAACCTCATCTTTGACTATAAAAGAGACATTCTCTCGATCACGCAAGTCCCGAGGGTCCCGAGGTTAAAAATGCGATGATCACAAGTCAAAGATGAGGACGGGATCATAATCCCGAATACATAAAATCCAAGAAATCCAGAGCGACAACCAATAAATGGTTTGTACGTCCGGAAGACAAATTGGGACATTCCCTCCTTATTTTCAAACACATGCACACAAGAAAGCACGCAAGCAAGCACGATTAATGAAATCTTGGGAGACTTGCTCTGGCAAGGCACTTTGGGTGAACGCCAAACGTTCTTCCCAAGGGGTAACTTAACCTCCGAACCCAAGTAAAACCTTTTTTTCAAAGTTTTGAGGTAATCAAAATGGCGTGGCGACTCCGTTTTTTAAATAACTCGGATGTCTTCAAACTCGCGTGAATCCAACACAAAATTTGGGCACCACATTCACAGTTTGGCGACTCCGCTGGGGAATACCCAAAGGAGAAAAGCTTTTATTTTCAAAACAAAAAATCGATACTCGGTATATAGGTGGAAACCACTTACCCTTCCTGTACACTCCCTGACGTGGGAGTTGGGATAACCGGTGGTTTAACAATCCACGTACCAGTATCCCTTTTCAAAAAACAATTTTGAAAAAATAAGAAGAAAGCTTTTCCCTTTGAGCGGGTTAGACTCCCATCGCCGATTTCATTAATCGTGCTTGCTTTCTTTACCATGCATTGCATCATTTGCATCTTGGAATCTGTGCATACTTTGAAACGGGAAATAACCCGAAAAATAGCAAAAGGAGTGGAACCTGGAAAATTGATCCATGCGCCATACGGCTCAATCCTCATTGGATTCTCGACCGGGCGACCTCGGTGGCAATTCCACCAGAAAAATCATGGTTAATCTGGCAGCCCTAGCAGCTTGGGGCTATTCAGCTCCATGAGTGACTGGGCTCCTTAAAATTTACGTGCTTATGTGTTGCATTTTTCCCCGTCCCGAAAATCATTCCTTTAAAACACATTTCTGAAAATCTCTGTTTTAACTCAAAAAGGAACATTTTTAGGAAGACCGCACACTACGCGCACCTGATATATCCTGTACACTTTTGCACGCACGTCCTTCAAACCCGCGGTTGGTTCCAGTGCGATCACGGACAGCCTTACGATGCTCCCGGGCGCGCACGGAATCATCCCAACCTTCCCATGGCAGCCAGTGTCGACCAATGCACAGTCCGTGTCACACGTTTCAAAAAACCGTGACTTTTGGTTGGTTTTTGGTCTAGTCCGTGTCATATAGCCCAGTTGCATATCCACGTAAAGGTCAAGCCTTAGCTCATAACGAAAGCCAAGATTTTTCGCTCAAGCGAAACCCTGCCGAAATTCCGACAAGGAAAAATCGGTGGAATCTTGACTCCGACATTGACTTTGACCTTGACCCACACGAAATGCGTAAGAGTCAAGACCGAGTCCTTGCCAAAAAATCAAAAGATCTTTCGCTCAAGCGAAGCTCTGCCAAAGTTCCGACAAGGAAAAATTGGCAAGATCTTGACCGGCATTGACTTCGATTCTGACTCACGCACTGCGTATGCAACGAAGTTCAATGTGACACCGTGTCATCCGGCTTTGCCGCCCGACCCATGCCTATTATTTTCGGACATTACCGAAAGTCAAAACGTCATTTCGCTCAAGCGAAACTACGCCAAAACTACCGTTAAGGCAGAGAGACGAGACTTTCTCGGTATTGCCTTGACCATAATCCGCATCGCTCGTGCGTTGAAAGGTCCTATGACCCGCTAGACCCGTTAGGAGCGTTCTTTACTCTCGGTCGGTGGGATCCGCGTGCCCTATAGGACCCTCGCCCGGGGCTGTCCACCCTGGGAGGTCGAAATACAGGTGGAATACGAGGGGCTTATAGACGTAGTGACGGAACCCACTGATCCAGGATCTAGACTAGTTGCGAAAAAGAAGGGCAAACCCCCTTTTCCAACCAAATAGAAATAAATAAAAGACATTGTTTTAAGTAAACTTGAACAATTAATGTAATCATAATTGCATGGTCCTGTCTCTGAAATCCCTAATCGAGACCTCCTCGGTCCGATTTCCTATTTTCCTATCCCGACCTTTCATGGTCAAATCCCTAATCGAGACCTCCTCGGTCCGATTTCCTATTTTCCTATCCTGACCTTTCATGGTCAAATCCCTAATCGAGACCTCCTCGGTCCGATTTCCTATTTTCCTATCCCGACCTTTCATGGACAACTCCCTAATCGAGACCTTTTCGGTCCGATCTCCGATTTTCGATCTTGTCTTTTCAAGGTCTCATCTTTTCCGATCAATTAGGATTAGGAGAAAATGTGTTTTAAGCAAAAGTTAAGCGATAAGTGCATGTTACTTGAGCTTTCAGCCTAAACACTTGTCCCCGAGTCTAAACCTCGCTTACCCCGAGTCTAAACCTTGCTTACCCCGAGTCTAAATCTTGCCTACCCCCTAGTCTAAACCTTGCCTATCCCTTTCCCGCAGCGAGAAAGAAGTGGACGAGAATACCGGGTCAGCAACTTGTTAGCGCAAAATTCTCAGACAATTCGCCAGAATCCTCGGTTTGTCGGTTCGGAGAGTCGAGAATGGATTTGACAGAAAACAGTGAGGGTGCAGGAAATCAGATGTTTAGGAAGGAAGAGTTAGTCCGGGCTTTGGAAAATGCCCAGAAGGTTCATGAAGAACAGCTGTCATTGCTCATCGGTGCTCTTCGACGCAATGGAGTCCAAGTAACAAATGAGTCCAACGGTTCCCTGGTGGTAGTCGAAGATGAGACTCCAGAAGTAGCCATCTCAGCTTCCCCAGCCTATAACCAATACCTTCCTCCATTCACATATGATCCCTTGCCAAGGACCACTTCTCCTCAGTCCTTTCCAACATCCCAGCTCATCAGGGCCCCATTGCCCTCAGTTCCTCGGAACGGATTGGGCTTTACCCCGCCTGTCTCTCATTTTCAGCAATACCTGCCAGTTTATGCTCCAACCTCACATAATCAGTTCGAGATATGTGGCTATGTTCTGAAGCCCCTATACTCGCCTGAATGCGATCATGAGTTGCCAAAAGAAAATCTGGATGATTCAAGTTTCCAGCTGTCACCTACCGGACTTAATGAATTCAGCCGTCAGTTTGCTACTGTGGTTCCTTCTACTGATAAAAGTCCTGTTGCGAGAGTCCCCGTTGACCCCCATGTGGCAATATTGATGGAGCAAGTACAACAGATGCAAGAGAAGCTTGACCTCATGATGAGTATCAATACTCCCTTGACCCAAGATGTCGAGCCAAGCAAGGAAATGATTCCACCAAGTGTAACCCAATGCAACCAGTACCAAGCAAAGAACCGCACTCGGCCAAAGACCAGTCCCTCACAAAGAAAAGGGTGTCGTAGCTTCCTTCACCAAATTCAACAATGTGGAACCAATTGGACGGTGAAGATCAAAGTCTTGAGAACAACAAGGTTTCCCAAAACCTCGCTCCTTTCACTTTGACAATACAGAGATGCCTTTAAGCAAGATCTTTGGAAAAGCGATGAAAGAAAAGCCGATAAAGCCATTGGAAAATTGGAAGCCCAGAACCACAATGCTCGGTTGGATGAGTCTAAGCATTGTCTTTTCCATCAATACCACGGACACGACAGCGATGATTGCACCTATTTGAGGTATGAGATCCAAGTTGATAGAAGATGGGAAGCTCGAAAACCTCCATGGGCCAAAAACAAAGCTATGGTAATAGGTCGATTCGGGAAGTGGAAGGTCGAAACGTCGGCTGATAATTTTGGGATGCCCATGAGCAAAGTTTTCGGCGATTTGGTGAAACGAGACCTTCTCACACCTCTCGAGAATTATAAGCCAAGAAACCCCAAGTAGAGTTGACAGACCAAGTTCTCGCGAGTACCACAAGCATTTTGGGCATGTGACAGACAAGTGTGTGGGTCTGAAGAAAGAAATTCAGTGGCTGATCTACGAAGGAAAGCTCAAGTTACCTCGCGCCCAACCCGCGAAGAGTAGCTAGACTAGGGTCTACCTATCCTTAATTAAAAAAAAAAAATAAAAAAATATAGTCTCTACCAACCTTCGTAGGTTCTAGTACTTTTCTCTTTCAATCAAGTCCTCTACGGACATTGTATTTAATCTTCAATTTTCTATAAAAGAGTCTTCTTCTTTTCTTGCTAGACTTAAGACATTATTTGCACACCTACATTACATTTAATGAAATGGTTTTATTTTATATGATCACTTGCATTGCTCAACAAGTAATCTCTCGAAATAATTCACGTTCTGATTAATCGGTGTGAGAAAGTCAACCAATGCTCTCCCTATACACCTTCCTTACCCCACAAAAGGCCTCCATCAAGCCATACACTTTCCTTACTTCACAAAAAGACCTTCATTAAACCATACACTTTCCCAATCATGCCCCCACCTTCACCTTGACCAAGTCAACGACGGCGGCATTTTCAAAAAAGGACAACAAAAGGCCACTCAGCTTCGAAAGATTGACCCCGTGTCGACAACAATCTAGGAGCCTGTCTTCGACCTCAAAGATGTCAAGAGAAATTAAAGCAGGGGCTCGCCTTGGCCCTCAGGTGCTTCAAAAAAAAAAATGCAGTGCAAAAAGAGTAATACCTACTAGGGCCGAAAATCCCAAAAGGCAAGCTAGGCAAAAAACAGGGTTGCACATATATATATATATAAAAAAAAAAATGATGAGGCCAAGGACCCAGGACCGCCCATTAAAAAGCTTGACGGAAAGGCAAGATCAAAGCTCAGAGAATGAAAGTTGTCGATCGGGCGGTCGAAGCAAAGTCAGAAGCATTTCATCCTTTCTCCCCCAATGAAAGAGGAAGTAATTGAAGCGTAGTCCCAAAAATGACTTGGTCAAGGAATCATCCCGAGGCCCAAGCCTCACCATCCAATCTTTTCATCCGAGCCTTTTCACTAAAAGGAACCACAAATCCCAAATCCCAAAGCCTGAAGCAGTCCGGTCAAGGCCGAACTACGGCGACCTGAGCTCCTCACAATGAGGGGAACGTAGGCAACCAGCAATGGTCCGGTCATAAGCATATTCAAATTCCAGAAAATTCGGTCTCATCAATGACCTCTCTCCCATAGACACAAATCAAAACCCAGAAAACCCGGTCTCATCAATGACCTCCCTATACACAAACCTTTCTTTCACACCAGCCAATCTTGATCCGCGGCATTGGTTGACTTTCTCCTCATGACTAATAAGAATGTTTTTTCATATCGAGATTAGTGGTTGAATAACCCGAACATCAATAAAGGGTTTTAAGCAATCTTGTGATAATTGTAAATAAAACAAGTTTTCAGATGTCTTGACAAGTCTTCTCTTTCTACATCTTAGGAAAAATTGTGCTAAACACTGATTTTCTGTCAGCAGGGGCTTCCATACACTTTTACAAACCCTTCTACGCTTATACTCTCTCAAAAGAGTCAAACCCAAAGCGAGTTTTTGCGCCTACATTGAATAAGGCCGTCAAAATAACACAAAAATCGGGATCTATTCCCACTTTTCGAAAAATATGCCCCTGCATGTATAAATTTCTGAAATTCTCTTCGTCCACATCTTCTTAAGGTTGACTGATTGACTAAATAAAATAAAAAAAAAAAGAAAAAAAAAGGATAGGTTTTCCCTCTTACGCTACAATTCCGCATTAGGGCCGCCTTGGAACTCTTTAAAGTTGGGTCTTTGCCAAGTCATTCCTTTAAACTGGGGCTTCTTTAGCCATTTTTGGGGTTCGCATCGAGTTCTTCACTAGGTCCCTAGATGGATTCGCTCTTGGTCGATTAACCCTGTGATCACGTTCAGCACTCAATCGATTAGGATTTTTGCTAGGTCACTGCCGGGGCTCCGATAAGTCACATCCATCCCTAGAAGAGAGGTTTGGTCACTTCAACATCTCGCTTTGGTTATAAAAGCACATCGGCATCGCCTTCAAGCGCCGTAGTTTAAGAAAAGGACCTTAATCGGGACCCGAGGTTTAAACCTGGCCTCAAATTTCAAGAAAGGAATTCTAGTCCACGTTGACAACATCTCAAGAATAAGACCAAGTTCGGGCCCGCACCCAAGGGATACGACCCCACCTCGCTTGGAAACCCATCTTAAACAATTTTCAAACACATTCCATATGTACATCCGCACTAGGCCCCTACCATGTTTCCAAGAAAAAAATCACCCCTAAGCTCAAGTAACGTGCCAATTGCTAATGATAACATTTTCTCCCAAAAAAGTGCCTCCGTTATTCCCTTTATAATGAGATAACGCCAGGCGACATTTTCCGGATTGTCAAAATCCAAACTTTAGCTACCTCTATCACGAATAGAGAAGTATGCTCAAGTTTTCCAAACTTTAGATACCCATATCTCTGATTCGAAAGAGATTGAGAAGTATGCTCAAGTTTTTTCCAAACTTTAGATACCCATATCTCTGATTCGAAAGAGATTGAGAAGTATGCTCAAGTTTTCCAAACTTTAGATACCCATATCTCTTATTCGAAAGAGATTGAGAAGTACGCTCAAGTTTTTACAAACTTCTGTTACCCCTATCTCCTCGATAGTGACGTAATGCCCTGTAGCCTATTTTACAAATTTAACCCCTGTGGCTCATTTTGTTTGCCATTGGCATTTTCAATTCTATTTTCAAATGATTAGGGTACGTCCCGTTTCTTTATAAAAATTATCAGGGTACGTCCCGTTTCTTTACAAAATTATCGGGTACATCCCACTTTCTTTACAAAAATCATCGAGTCCTTCTTACTTCTTTACAAAATTTCGATCTCTCTCGCGATCTCCGTCATTCCAAGGTGGAAGAATGACATTTCGCTCTTTCTTTCGATCTCCGTCATTCCAAGGTGGAAGAATGACATTTCGATCTTTCTCGCGATCTCCGTCATTCCAAGGTGGAAGAATGACATTTCGCTCTATCTTTCGATCTCCGTTATTCCAAGGTGGAAGAATAACATTTCGATCTCTCTCGCGATCTCCGTCATTCCAAGGTGGAAGAATGACATTTCGCTCTATCTTTCGATCTCCGTCATTCCAAGGTGGAAGAATGACATTTCGCTCTATCCTTCGATCTCCGTTATTCCAAGGTGGAAGAATAACATTTCGATCTCTCTCGCGACCTCCGTCATTCCAAGGTGGAAGAATGACATTTCGCTCTCTCTTTCGATCTCCGTTATTCCAAGGTGGAAGAATAACATTTCGATCTCTCTCGCGATCTCCGTCATTCCAAGGTGGAAGAATGACATTTCGCTCTCTCTTTCGATCTCCGTTATTCCAAGGTGGAAGAATAACATTTCGATCTTTCTCGCGATCTCCGTCATTCCAAGGTGGAAGAATGACATTTCGCTCTATCCTTCGATCTCCGTTATTCCAAGGTGGAAGAATAACATTTCGATCTCTCTCGCGATCTCCGTCATTCCAAGGTGGAAGAATGACATTTCGCTCTCTCTTTCGATCTCCGTTATTCCAAGGTGGAAGAATAACATTTCGATCTCTCTCGCGATCTCCGTCATTCCAAGGTGGAAGAATGACATTTCGATTCTCTCTTTCGATCTCCGTCATTCCAAGGTGGAAGAATGACATTTCGATTCTCTCTCGCGATCTACGTCATTCCAAGGTGGAAGAATGACATTTCGCTCTATCTCTTTCGATCTACGTCATTCCAAGGTGGAAGAATGTGAAATTACCCGGATCCGGCTCGCGCGCGGAGCCCCGGCATCTCGTATTCGTCGCTGTTCGGGAGGTCGCCCGGATCCGAGAGGCAGCACAATCGCGCCCCGGCATCTGGCTTATTCCGTTTTAGCGTTGCGTGTTGGAGGTGTCTCGCCGTTTTGCTTTCGCATTTTGTAGAGTCGCCACGCCGTTTTTATTAAGCCCAAAACATTGAAAAGGGCATCGCTTTAAAGATAAATTTTAAACCGTTTTTGTGTGATGAGATTTTGAGTTCGGAGGTCGATGACTCCTGGGGAAGAGAATATTAGAATATTAGAGCTCACCCGAGTCGCCTCGTAAAACGAGTCTTTCGGATACCCCTAATATCCTTTAAAAAGTTGTGTGTGTGTGTGTGCTTTTAAAAATGCATGTCAGATCGGATGTCTACATTGTATTGAAATGTATTGAAATAGAATAGGAAGGAAGCCTTACCAATGTTGGTTCGTGTCCCGTCTTCCGCAGGGAATAGTGTTTGAGGTCTGAGTAGCGTTCCGGATTGCTTGGGGGTGCCGGCTGTCCGCGGACAGAGTTTCGGCGTGAGTTGAAACCGTAGGCTGCGTCGGGCGCAGGTTCGGCGTGCGTGGGGATCGCTTCGGGATCACTGGGCAGAGGTTCGGCGTGCGTTGGAATCGTTGGTTGGATTCGGCAGAGGTTCGGCAAGGTTTGGGATCGCCGGTTTGACTCGGAAAGAGCCGGACACCGTGGGAAAGACTGTGCAAGGCCTCTGAGTACCACGAGGGGCCTCGTAGTACCTCGAGAGTGCCTCGGGGCAACAAGGAGCGTCGCGGAGCGCTCGGAGAGGCTTCGGAGCACCACAAGGAGCTCGGAAGGCCTCGGAAGGATCCGAAAGGGGCCGGGATTGCCCCGAAGGGTCTTAGAGGGGAGCCCGAAGGCTTAGGGAGGAAGAGAGAAGTGGGAGGTGTGAAAAATGAGGAGGGGGAGCCCTCTATTTATAGTAAAAATTTCGAGCAAAGAGGTCCGTACGGACCTTCTTGGTTATCCAGAATTTTGGATTTCCTCGATTTGAGGGAATCTGCAATGATGGAGAATATTTGGGAATGATGATGTTCCCCCGAGCAATAAGGTCCGTACGGACCATCTTGCATGCAAAGAGGTCCGTACTGGACCAACTGCATGGAAGTCATCATTTCTCCCGGATTTGAGGGAATATTGTGGACTTTAAGGGATTTAGTAATCATTGAAACAAAGAGGTCCGTACGGACCTTAATTGCTTTTCCGATTTCCCGAAAATTCCCAAAAGGTCCTTTTGTCCCTTTTTATCCTGCAGAAAGGCTCCTCCCCTGGTTTGGTTGGGGGTTTGAGAGGGTTTTGAGAGGGTTTTGAGTGAGAGAGGTCTCTGAGACTGCGTGGATGAGTCTGCGGTGTTTCCCGTGTGTTTGAAAGGGAGTGATCCAGATTGGGGTACTTACAGTAAGCCCTCGACGACGTCACTTATGAAAGAAGTGGGTCGCCGATAAGATAAGGGTCCTAACTGGATCGCGTGCTGGGAGAGGAAGTGACCGTGAGGGTCAAAGTGACGCGCGGCGGCGTCCTTTCGGGTGACCGTTTAGGTCAATCAGCCGGACCCCGCGAGAGGATTCCTACGTATCCTGGCGGGAATCAAGCCTGGTCGTAGTTCGGGTGTGGGGTGAGTGTTCTGTGAATGCGGGCGTGGTGGTGCCCTGAAGTGTCGTGTGACCGCCGAGGCTGGGGCCTGCGAGGACGTGGTGGCGCCCTGGGTGACCGTATAGGTCGGTGACGTGCGGCGTCCCGCGACCGATAAATGCGTGGTAAGCAAATGCGAGGGCACCGCAGTGATAAGGACGCGCGCGCCCCGGGGCAAGGACGCTGGCGCCCCCCGGTGACAAGATAAAGGCCGGTGATAAGGACGCGCGGCGTCCCTGCGTGACCGTGATAGGTCGCTGATAAGCGGACGCGCGGCGTCTGGCGCATCAGAGCCTCGGTGATAAGGACGCCGCGGCGCCCTGGGTGACCGGGCAGATAGGTCGGTGATAAGGACGTGCGGCGTCCGGGTGATCAGAGCCGGTGAGCGAAGGACGGTGGGGGCGCTCCCCTGCGACCGATAGGTCGGTGATAAGGACGTGGTGGCGTCCGGGCGACCGCATAGTCGGTGATAAGGACGCGGGCGGCGTCCGGTGACAGCCTGTGATAGGTCGGTGATAAGGACGTTGGCCTGGCGCTCCGCACCAGAGAGACTGGGTGGGGCAGCACCGTCATAGCCGTCGAGCAAGTAAAGGACGTGCGGCGTCCCGGGTGACCGATAGCCTGGGTGATAAGGACGTGGTAAGGCCCTGGGGTGACCGTATGGTCGGCGACAAGGACGCGCGGCGGCCCGGCGTCTCGATAAATGGTGATGGCGACGGTGGGCGCCCGGGTGACCGTCGGGTGATAAGGACGTGATGGCCTCCGGTGACCGGGATAGTCGATAAGGACGTGCGGCGTCCCGGGTGACCGATAGGTCGGGTGATAAGGACGTGGTGGCGCCCTGGGATGGAAATTTTACGATTTTCCTAATCGGGGTGGTTTAAGGCCTTCCCGGCCGGAGATAGTCGTGAGGACTTGGAATCGCCTTCGATTGGTGCCACGCTGGAGGACTTTGAATTGTCATCTCAAGGCGGCGGTTGGTGCCATTTGTGTTTTTGCATGTTGATGTGGGTCGGACTTACGATGACCGCCGGTGCTTCGAGCCGCCGCTAAGCGGGCAAGGCATGACGGCCGATGATTGCTTCACCATTTGGGCGTTTGGGAGGCGCTTCGTGCCTCGGGACTCAGGACTCGGAGGTGTCGGCTCCTTCGCGTGCTTGTTTTGCCGCTGGAGCGGGCAAGGATGATGGTCGGTGCCGGGGATACGCAGGGCCTTGCATGACTTCCTTCGACTCGTCATGGGAAGCTCGGGCTTACTTCGATGGCCGCGTGCTTGCGCCGCCGTTAAGCGGGCGGTTCGGGCTTACATCCGATCGCCGGTGCTTGAATTGCCGTCAGCATGACCTCGTAGGGCCCTTTTCTGTTGAAAGATGACTTCTGACCTTCAAAGGCCGAGTTGGAGTTGTCGCTGAGCTGCGGGAGGCGTCTTGTGGCCTATATTCTGTGGCCGGGAGGTATCGTCTCCTTCTTGAATTGCCGCTGAGCGGGCGTTGGTTGAATTGCCGTTGGAGCGGGCGAGGATCGGTCTTACGTTTGATGGCCGATGTTGATTTGCCGTTGAAGCGGGCGAGGTCCTGCCTTACGCTTGACGGCCGTTGAATTGCCGCTGAAGTGGGCGAGGACCGGTCTTACGCTGATGGCCGGGGATCAATTTGAAGGGTTAGGGACCATTCGCACTCGATTTGGCCGGAAAAGGCCTTAGACAGCCAGGGGCAAAGATTATAAGGGCAGAAAGTAATTTGGCCACCCCTTGCAAAGAGGTCCGTACGGACCAACCTGTTGCAAAGAGGTCCGTACGGACCACCTTGGTTTTTACAGCTCCTGTGTTTGACTGTGCTTTAAATACCGAGGCCCTTCCCCATTCCTTCTTCCTCATTTTCCAGCTTCGTGAACTGAAAGAGAGAGAGAGAGAAAAATTCCTCCATTGTTAACCAAAATCAAAAAAATTTTTGCTTGAATTTCTTGCCATGGCCGAAGGATCTCAGAGTCGTCGTCAACGCAAATGAAGTGGCCGAGAGCAATGGATGGAGCTTCAAAGGAATTGACTTCGTCGCTCCATCTTCGAAGAACCCGGATGTTTTGTATCCGAATCCGGAGGTGCATAATCGTCGCTCCATGAACGCTGGGAGGTAAGAAATCAGTTCCGCTTTTGATTCCTCGTCAATTTTTGAATGCTAGAACTAGGTTTTAGTTTTTCGCATTTTTGAATTTTTTGTTATTATTTTATGCCTTTTTTGTGCAATTCTTGATGAATTGTTGAAAATGGACATGTAAAAATTGTGGGTATGTGTATTTTGTGCGTAAATGTGTAGATTAGCTCTTATTTGTGAAAATAAAGTGCCTATCTAGTGAATTGCATGCTTTGGTGTTTTGTACCGTATGCTATTTATGTATGTACATTATGAGAAAATTATCGTGTAGTGATAATTTTTGTGCAAAAATGTGACCTGTGCCGTGTTTTGTGACGGGTTATATGTGAAAGTGTGTGCCGTGTTGGGACGGATTTTCTTTTGAGAATGTGCTATATAGTGTGTGCCGTGTTTTTGGGTGACGGACTTTGTGGGGAAAATATGTGCAATATGGGCCGTGTTGGGACGGATTTTCTTTTGAAAATGTGTCGTGTAGGGTTTAATCCCTTTTTTTTTCTTTTGAGAAAATGTGTACAGTGTGTGCCGTGTTTGGTGACGGACTGCATGGGAGAAATTATATGTGAAAATTATGTGCATTGTGTGCCGTGTTTTGTGACGGGTTACATGAAAATTATATGTATAATGTATGTGAAAATTAGGTGCAATATGTGCCGTGTTTTGTGACGGGTTATATGTGCCTTTATATTAAGTACCGTGATTGACGTACCTTGCCGTGTTTACCTCGCAGGATGCGGGGCTTATGGCCGGGAAGGCCAAGAGGATGAAGACTCGGGGATCGCTCGAGGCTGTTGTGGAGCTATGGCGCCGGATGCCCGATATTTCCGTGGGCGGCAGGCCGAGTCCCCTGAGGTCGGTTTATGCTTCGGCCTAGGTGTGTTCGCTGAGAACCTGGGCTGGAGTGTTCGACACGAGGAAGAACAAGAGTGTCTTCCCGGGTTTATCCGAGTATTGGTGGGATACCACCCACACCTTCCACCCGAGCCGGGGCGAGGTGACAAAGGACGCCCACCGATTTTGCCGCTACACGGCTCTCCTTCAAAGGGGGGCCGCGAGGTGGAGAGACATGATCTCCGATGACGTGCCGACCGAGCCGCCGGGCTTTGAGCCTCGTCCTCGCAGGGCCGGGACGCTCAGACAGCCGACGTGGAGATGAGGATCACGGCCGCATTGGGGCCTACATCCGGGTACTGGCCAGGTGACAGCGGAGCAGCTGGCACGCTCCTTCTGTGGTATGCACCGTCCGAGACTTTGTTCTCGAACCACGCGACCGCAGCCTCCTTTGCTTCCGCTGGAGAGCTTGACTGATCTCGGATAGTGGTCCGCGACATTGCTTGGGGCGAGGCAGGCTTGGCCGAGCTCTACTTCTCCTTGGACCGGTTTAGCCGGGGGTGGCCCGTCTGGCCTCGCTTTGACTTTGCTTGAGGTACGAGTTTATTGTCTTTTTGATTTAGCAACTTGTCTTTTCTCCGTTGTCTTTTGCACTGAGCCTTCTCTGTTTTTGTCACAGGTGTGGTTTTATGAGGTTTTCCAGTGCTTCCCGTGGGATAGGGATCCTGGGGCTGTTGCTGCGTACCCTGCTATGCTGGGATGGGCTCGTACGGCGAGGAAGAGGAGGACCAGCCGGGGGAAGCTCACCATCGCCTACGGGGATGTGCAGGAGCGTTTGGAGCGGGATAGCCGTGAGGGGTTTGTCTTGTTCCCGTGGACTCGGTATGAGGGAGATGAGTTCGAGGGGGCTCCCGAGGTGACAGCGCGGCGGAAGATGCTGCGAGGCTTGACTTGTGACGCCATGTACCTGGGGGAGCGAGTCTTCTGGCAGCATGGCCCCGGTGTGCTTCCCGTGGCTCCGAGGGACCCTCCCTTTGGGATGCTTGATTCCCGGGACATGGATGTGCTGGACTTCGAGAGGTACCTTGACGGTGTCGGTGCCGAGGAGTTCATCTTGTACGGAGAGGAGTACGGGGCCTTCGTGAGGAGGAAGCTGAGGACGCCCCAGGTACTGGCGCGGGAGAGAGAGGCTGGCCCGCAGGCTCCCCCAGAGGTTCCGATGCCGGGACCGGATTTCACGTACGTCCGCGGGGACGGATCGAGGAGGAGGGTGTCTGTACCCGTTCCGGAGCAGGCTCCTGCTGCCTACAGAGTGGACCCCGACAGATCGGTGAGTGTGCTGACTCTTTTCCATCTTGGCATCTTTTCTGCGTTTTTCTCTTTTTGTTGTTGAGTATAACTGTATTTGATGAGCGTTTCCTTGGCTTCTTGTTGGTGCAGGTCCCGGGGAGAGCCTACGATATGCTGACTCGCCGTTACGTGGCGATGCGCTCCTTCGCTAAGAAGATGGCGTCGAAGGTGTCCTGCCGGTTCGCTCCGCGTCAGGCCGCTAACAGACGAGCCTTAAGTGCCTTCGAGGCATTCTGTGGACGTTCCTCCGCCTAGAGCCGAGCCGGAGCCGCAGCAGGAGGGGCCTTTGAGGGGGCGGCATAGCATGGATGCCGGGACGTCTTCGGGAGCTGCAGGGCCTTCGAGGGAGCAGCCCTTTTATCAGTTCATGCCTCCGCACGGCGCACAGGGTGAGGGTTCCTCAGAGCCTTCTTTCTTTGATCCTTTCGCCGGATTTGATCCTTCTGAGTACTTCTCGTGGGAGCCTCAGGCGGGTGCTCGGTATTCCGACGATGAGGATGTGACGGGCGAGTTCGCTGGGATGCCCGACTTTTCTTTGGAGGATCTTGGCGAGGATGATGATGAGGATTCTGAGTAGTATTCATTTGCTTTCCCTCTTTTCATATCCCTCTCTTTTTTTTTTTGTTTAGCAACAGACATTTTTGGGTACCTGTAATAAAACACATGTATTTGCATGGCAAACAGTATTTTATTTTAAGATGTAATGTCATTTATTTTTGTGATTCCCGGGAATTGTCCTAGAAATTGTTGCTATTATTATTTTTATTTTTGTACATGCCACGTGAGCTGAGAGTGCGTTTGTGGGTAGTGTTGGTTTGCCGGAAATGGCTTTGGCCAGTGTTTGGACTGTTTGGAGCAAGGTTTTGCTGAGGACAGTGGTTTTTGTACTGTTTTCTGGGGAAATGGGTTCTGTTTGCAAGGAGGTCCGTACGGACATACTTAGCATGCAAAGAGGTCCGTACGGACCAACCTTGCTTTTGGGAAGGACATAAATGCTTTCCAGTGCCTGGTTCTTCCTCATTTCCCCATTTGCAGCCATTTTCGAGCTTTCTTCCCCATTTTCTCTAGGAACCTCCATTTTTGCCATGGATTCTTCGTATGTCCCTAGAATTTTGCCGAGGCTTTCGCAGGAGAGGCAAGCACACTTCCTTGAGCAGTTGAAAACGTGGATGCGGCGCCGCATGAGGCATCGTAGACGGGCTTTCGAGGTAAGGTTTCGTCTTTGCTCTGGCTTGGTCTTTTTAAGGAGTTGGTTCCCGATTGGGATTTGTTGCGGGCTGCCGCGAAGTTCTGGGATGTTAGGAGGCACGTGTACATCGTTTCTCCTACAATGAAATGGTGCCCACTTTTGAAGATTTTCGGGCTTTGATTTGAGGACCGGAGGTGGAGGCCATCTCGCTTCCTTTGGTTGGTGGCGCCGCGAGCGTGAAGCTTGCAGACTTTCTTCGTACTTCGTTGGAAGAAGTGCAGTGGCATGATCCTTGATTCGGGTCATATCGACATTTCTGCGCCGCCGGAGCTGGTTCATGGCCGATGATGAGAGTGACGTCTCTTGGGATGTATTTGCCTTGTGTACGATAGCGACGCTCTTTCCGGTCCGCCTCCTTGGCATTTGTGATGGCGCTGCTAGATGTGGTAGGGCACTCGCAGAGCCGGAGAGGATATTGTCCCGTTGGTGCCGGGGGAGACTCTTCATGGTATCGACCGTCCCGGCGACCGGGGATCGTTTATGAGAGGGGAAGCCCCGCCGCTCACCTTGTGGCCGCGAGAGAGACTTCAGTGCCATGCCCGAGGCTCCGACGTCGTTTAGCCCGTGGTCATTTGCTCGCCGACCTCTTGTGTTGGATATGGATCGCCCGCCCTGGGAGAGATGGATGGCACAGACTTGGTACGCATCGATCCGCTGTGGGTTCCGCACCGGAGGATCGAGACCAGGAGGATCTGCAGAAGGGTCCTACGTTGTCGAGTTCCGTGTTTGTCTTGGTCCTCCTTCTATATTCCGTCGCTTGTTTCCCGGCAGCTTGGGATGAAGCAGAGCCTTTGTTGGCCGGGATGACCTTGCTACTGCGGAGATAGCTCCTCTTTGTATGGCGGCTTCAGTGCCTTCGTATTGTCCGAGGTATGGAAGTATTCCGCTTTCCCTCTGCGGTACTCCTTAGACGTCGGGAGAGCGTCGTGTCGACGACTCGCATCCGGCCCGCATGAGCAGCGTGTTGGGCAGTCCCAAGTGGTCTTGGGAGAGTAGGCGTGTAGCCGATTCTGGGACCCGGCTGCCGTAGCAGCTATTGCCTTAGGAGTGCCGAAGCCCGGGTCCGACCCTTTCGATGTGACGGGAGACACTTTGTTTGACTACGAGACTAGAGTTGACCGACCGACAGGGAGAGGTCCTCTTTTACGTACTCGCAGGGAGGAGATCCGAGCCGAAGCACGGGCGAATGAAGCCCCGAGAGCTACCGGATTATTTGACTCTACGGGGAGGACCCCGATCTCTGACCGAGAGACGCAGAGTTGATTCACGTGGAGCGAAAGAAGACTCGCCGAGGACGAGGGAAGAAAGGAAAGAATGGCGAGGGACAAGCGCAGATGGCGCGGAATGACCTCCTAAGTATCCATTCATTGCATTGCAAACACATTATTAGTTAAATGTATTAAGTCGTCTTTTAGCATGTTGTGAACTCGAGAGTAGACCGTGCTTGAACTCATCAAGAAATGTTGTAACCGTTAGTGATTTGTGATTTACTTTTAAAGCTTTGTCGAGACGCAAGATCTCTTGTTTGCCTTTGCTTCTGCCAGTGCATCACTTGGCGCCCATCTGACTTTTCTCGTTGCATCCGCCGACCGAAGGCCTGGGCCCCGACGGCAATCCCCTTTGCCGAGGCTTTGTGTTTGGCCGAGAGGTTGAATGCTCCCTCGACAAGTCGTTTTGACGGTCTTTTTCGTAGCTTCCTTGCCGCTTGTCAAGGCGTCGGGCTCTTGACCTCAATTTTGCAGCTTGAGCTTGAGCTTTTTTTTTTTTTTTTTTTGTGAGCCCTTGCTCGAGCTCTTTTTTTTTTTTTTTTTTTTGAAGCGCGTGAGGGCGAAGACAAGCCCCGGCTTGGAAGTAGACATGAGTCAGTCGTTTGATGCCGAGTGACCCTCGGATGTCCTTTTGATGTTGCCGCCGTCGTTTGACTTGGTCAAGGTGACTGGCGGGCGTGTTCTTGAAAAGTGCGTAGCTTGATGGAGGTCTTGATTGACATTCAAACTTTTGACTTTTTTGTGTATTTTTAGACCGGACCAATTAAGGTTGCCTACGTTCTCCTGACTAGAGGGCTCAGTCCGCGTAGTTCGACACTACATGGAGTGCCAAGAGATGCACAGCTTGTTCTTCTTCAGCGAAGTATCTCGCGAAGTTTGCTTCCGTTGACCGGATTCATGAAGCGGATTGCCGTCTAGGTCCGTTAGCTTCATGGCGCCTCGGAGAAGATCTTTTGAACCACGAAAGGGCCGATCCACGTGGGTTCCCATTTTCCCAGTGGGTCGGGTTCGAGTGGGAGGCTTTTCTTTTCGAGTACAAGGTCACCTTCCCCGATGTCTCGGGATTTGACTTTCTTGTCGAAAGCTCTAGCCATCCCGCTTTGATAGGCTCCTGACGTGTTCCATGGCCTTTAGTCGTCGCTCGTCTAGCGAGCCAATTCGTCGTGTCGGCTTCGAGCCATTCAACTTCGTTGATGTCATTTTCCAAAGCAAAGACTCGGAGCGAGGGAATTTCTAGCTCGACGGGAAGGACTCGCTTCCATCCCGTACGTCGTGGCAAATGGGGTTTCTCCCGTGGTCCGTTCTGACCGATGCGCGGTAGCCCCAAAGTGCAAGGTGCAGCTTCTGCCAATCTCGTCCTCGGGTGGTCATTTTTCTGATGATCCGTTCGAGGGTTTTGTTTCTTTCGCTTCCACGCGCCGCTTGTTTGTGGCCGGTAGGGAGAAGATTTGTGGCGTGTGATCTTGAATTCAGCCAGCAGCCTGTCGAATTCCCCTTCGAAGTGTGAGCCGTTGTCTCGACATGACCTCATTTGGGATGCCGTATCGGCATATGATGTTTTCCTCGAGGAAATGTGCGACCTTCTTGGAGGTGAGTACCTTGTAGGACTTGGCTTCGACCCATTTGGTGAAGTAGTCGATGGCTACTAAGATGAACTCGTGACCGTTGCCGCTGGCGGAGCGATTTTCCCGATGACGTCAATTCCCCAAGTGGCAAAGGGCCAAGGTGTAGTCATGCAAAGAGAGATCGTGTGGCGTTAGATGATCGAGGTTGGAGAACCGCTGGCACTTGTCGCAGCCTTCGGACAAAGTGGATGCACCGCTCCATGGAGATCCAAGAGTAGCCCATCCCGAGAATGATTTGCATCGTGGCTCTGCATTCATGTGGGGACCGCAAGCTCCCATTGTGGACTTCGTTCATGAACTTGTTTGCTTCTTCTTGGCCGACGCAGCTGTAGGAGTGGCCCACGGTAGCGTTTCTGTATAACATGTCCCCGAGGATGACGAAGTGAGAGGCAAGGCGTTTAGGGCCATGATGCTCTTGGTTTTGACCCCTTCGTGTGTTGACCTTCCTTGTTCATGAAGGCGCTTTCCCGTTCGAGGTATTGGAAGATCCGGTTGTACCATGGCTCATTGACGGCTTAGGTTCTGGTTCGATCTCACAACAAGAGGCAGGAATTTCCTTTCGTCCGACTTTGAAGGGTTTGATTGCTTTTCCTTCTGGGGATTTCCACAAGGGAAGCCAAGGTGGCTAAGGCATCTGCAAACCTGTTTCGGTCTCTTGGCAAGTAATGGAAGGTGACCTCTTCGAATTGTGTGATGAGGTCCTCTATGCAGGCATGGTATTTTTGCAAGCCCGGGTCTATGGTTTTCCACTTGTTGGAGACTTGGTTGATGATCAAGGCTGAGTCCCCATAAACTTCGAGTTTCTGGACATTCCTCTCGAGTGCGGCTTGTAGTCCAGCAGCGCAGGCTTCATATTCGGCGGCATTGTTGGTTACCTCGAAATTGAGCTTTATAGCAATTGGGGTGTGCTCGTCCTTGGGATCCACCAAGAGCATACCGATGCCGTTTCCCTTTTGGTTGGCCGCTCCGTCGAAGAACAGTTGCCATCGGTTTTCGCCTTCGATTGCGAAGATTCCTTCGTCTGGAAATTGTGGTTCGGGGCCTCGAGCCTCGTCGGTTGGGAAATCAGCCAGTTGTTCAGCCATGGCCCGTCCCTTGATTGACTTTTGGTTTACGTACTTGATGTCAAATTCTGCTAGGAAGAAAGACCATTTGGCGAGCCTCATTGACAGAGATGGTTTGTCGAAGAGGTACTTGACTGGGTCCATTTTGGAAACCAAGTGTACTGTGTGCGACTGCATGTAGTGCCGTAGTTTCCCGACAACCCATACCAGAGCTGCGCAGGTTTTCTCGAGGGCTGAGTAATTGAGTTCGCTGCCTTGAAACTTTCGACTGACGAAGTAGATGGCGTTTTCGACCCGTGACTCCCTCTTTTCTTGACAGAGCATGGCTCCAACTGCGGTGTCGGTCACAGTTAGGTATAGCAACAGTGGCTTTTCCTCGTGGGGAGGACAGAGAATTGGAGGACTCACAAGGTATGCTTTTATTTTTTCAAAGGCATCTTGGCATTCTGAGTTCCATTCGATGTCGGCGTTCTTCTTCATCAGCTTGAAGATTGGCTCGCACATAGAGGTCAATTGGTTGACGAAGCGGCTGATATATTGCAGGCGGCCCATGAAGCTTTTCACCTCTGTCTGAGTTTGCGGTGGTCTCATTTCGATGATAGCTTTGATCTTTTGAGGATCTACCTCGATGCCTCTCTCGGTGACCATGTATCCCAAAACCTTGCCTCGGCTAACCCCAAATGTGCATTTGGCAGGGTTAAGCCTCATTGAGTGTTTTCGGAGGCGATTGAAGAATTTTCTCAGGTCTGTGAGGTGTTGTCCGTCTGATCCCTTTGAGTGAACGATCATGTCATCGACGTACACTTCGATCTCTTTGTGGATCATATCGTGGAAGAGGGCGGTTGCTGCCCGTTGGTAGGTAGCCCCAGCGTTCTTTAGTCCGAACGGCATTACTGTAGCAGCAGGTTCCTGTGGGTTGTGAAAGCCGTCTTTTCTTGGTCTTCTTCGGCCATCTTGATCCGATTGTAGCCGGCAGAAACCGTCCACGAAGGACTTGACTTCGAAATTGGTTGTAGTGTCTACCAACATGTCGATGTTGGGTAGCGGAAAATCGTCCTTGGGACTTGCTTTGTTGAGATCTCGAAGTCCACGCAACAGCGTACTTTTCCATTGGCCTTGGTGACCGTGACAATATCGGAGAGCCATGTGGGGTACTCGATCACCCCGATGAAGCCGACGCGGAGCATTTTTCGATCTCCTCTTTGACTTGTAGAAGACCATTCTCGGCTTGATTCGGCGTAGCTTTTGCTTGATGGGCTTAGCCTCGGATTTAAGGGAATCCGGTGCTCCACAATGTTAGGATCTAATCCGGGCATGTCTCGGTAAGACCAAGCGAACACGTCCACGAACTCTTTGAGCAATGCAGTTTCAATGCGTCTTGCTCGTGCCGGTGAAGAAACTTCCGATTTGCGTCTCTTTTGGCTCTTCAAATAGCCTCCCAAATTCACTTTGGTTAAAACCTCCTCGGCAGCTTGGGCCCGGTTTTTCTCTCGTTTGACAACATGCTTAAAGATGTGCTTAATGTATTGTTCGCTTAATGTGTCCGCTTCTTTATCAAGTGAATCGTTATTAACCTGTTTGTGTGTTAGTTAATTTATCGCTTGTTAAAGATGCAATGAGAGGATACTCGGAAAGATCGAAGCATTCATTAAGAGCATACGGGAATACATTATTGGCAATGAGTTCGTAATCTTCCGGCGTGAGGCCATCGATGACTCGAGAGACTCAAATTCAAAGCTAATGGACTCGTGGATGAGTTTTGACACTAGACTCTAGGACTCGAGGGTCGACCAAGTTGTTCGATCATGTCCTTTTGGCCGGGCAGGTCCGGAGAATGTGGCCCAGCTTATTGAGTGGCAATGAGCTTGATAGGAGATGGGGCTTGAAAGGCTTTATGTCACCGTTCCCGATCATTGCTATCACAGAGTTATCGAAACAAAATCGATTAGATCTCGGCATCTCGATTTCTTCTTTTCAAGAGCGTGTGGAGCGGGTTCGTCCCAAGCATCGTCTCGCGGAGTCTCTTGCTTTTGTCTTGGGCATTGCTAGCTCGAATGCAGACTCGTCCCGCTTGTTGAAGGCGGGGGTGTCGACAGAGAGTTTTTCGAGTTCTTCTGCCAAAGAGGGGGTTTTCTTGAACAAAAATTCGCTGTGAATAGTGGTGGTTGTGGATGCTGGCAGGGCGGTGTGTCGAGGAATGCTCTTCGGACAGGATTTGGCTTGAGGCCTCTCGAATCTTGCTGTGTTCTGCCGGAGCTTGTCCATGGTTGTCGGCCAGCTTTGTTTGGCGCTGATCAACTCTGTTCCCTTTTCTGGATCTTCTTCCAAGTTGCCGGCTTTCCTTGTGAAGTACTTGGTCATGTCGAAGCTGTAAGGACGAAGATCGGAGATTGCGTGCAAGCCTCTTTTGTTATCTGTGGAGCTGCTGCGGCTCGCTTGTCCTCCGCAATGTGTTCGGGAGTAGGAGAGTATCCTGTGCCGTGTGGTATTCTCGTTCTTTGATATTGATGATCTGTTGAGTGCCCTGATGGCGTTTTCCCAAACCGAGCCCCGGGATGTAGTTCATGTGTTTCATCATTTTCATCGGGGGAGGGATCTTGTCCCAAATCAAAGGCAGGTCTATGTGGCACACTTGGGCCTTTGGGCTTTCGATGGTGAATCCTGTTAGCATCATGCCATCATCGTCGGGTTTGATTTCTAAGACCGGGACGCCGCTTGTTTCGGTCCTTTCGGTGACTATGCTGTCGCCGTAGATGATGGTCAGATCTGTTCCTTGGACGAACTTTACGCACTGATGGAGAGTGGATGCCACCCCATTGATCTGATGTAGCCAAGGGCGTCCCAAAATGGCAGTGAAGGTGATCGGGATGTCGATGACTTGGAAGTCTGTCGGGACCATTTGTTTTCCAAACCAAAGGTTCAAGGTGGCTATTCCCAAGACTGGGCGGGATGTTGAGTCGTATGCCTTGATTGCCTGAGTCGAGGGTTTTAGATCAGCTTGCTTTGATCCCTAGCAAATCCATCATTTTGGCCGGAAGGACGTTCATGGATGATCCTCCATCTACCAACACCCGAGGGAGACGGCGCTCGTCCAGCTTGAACCGTTATGTAGAGAGGCTCGTTGTGGTCGCCCCCAAATTTTGGAAGATCGAGCTCGCGAAGGTGATGATATTGCCGTAATTGACGTTGCCAATCATCCGAACCGCTTCATCGTGTGTCACCGTGATGTGGAACCATAGTCCGGGCCAGTGCTTTCTTCCAACTTGAGCTTGTGCGGGTAAGATGAAGTGAGTAAGGACCAGAGTGAGATGTTAGCCCGAGTACGCTTGAGCCGTGTCAAGACAGGATCTTCACCTCGGGTCCAGGGTTTCAGCTTTCTTGGCGTAGGTTCCCTTTTCAATTGGTGTGGCCTCGGTATGGCCGGGCCTTTTGTCTCGTCCGTGGAGGATTCACTGGGATTTGACCGAACGTGTCGAACATTCACCTCTGGACTTGTGGTTTTGCTTGTCTCTCCCGTTCTTCGTAGTGGGAGGAGCCCGATTGGCGTAAGGCCGCACCGCGCATTTCAATTCGTTCACCGTCATGGCTTTTACCGAAGCATCAATAGTGGCTTGAGATCTTCCCAAGACAGGGGTTGGATTATCCGGACCTTCGGGCCTTCGGTGGCGGTGCGGCTCGTCCCACTGATCATGGAGCAAACATTGCCGTGGCCCCGTGCGTAACTAGGCGGGGAGATTTGCTGGAGTAGATGACATAGTAGTCAAACTTTCCTGAGGGTTCTCCAAGGGTTCCGACTGCGGGATCACCAGATTCATACCTCTTTTCAGTTTTTGTTGAGAAGATAGCTTCTTCTTTCGTCGAGACGGCCCTCGCTCATTGCATCCCGGAATTCCATTTCCGCACAAGCACCGCAATCGCAGACGTCCCACCAGATGTGTTCGTTGTTCGGCGGTGGTACCGGGACCTCGGAGGCCGGATGGGCAGGCTTTCCTCGGAAGGTCTTGTGGCCTTACGTCATAACCGCATGGCTCGTACGAGGGTAACAGTTGACTTCTCGGGAGACAATGAGAGACATTAGAGGCCGTCAGAGGAGCCATAGCTTGGGAAGCCCTGTGGTCAGGTGGCTAAGGTTCCGAAGTGGTGCATGGCACCTTCGATCCAGGCTTGTTGCTCACCTTGACGTTTCTCAATAGCCATGAGGACCCGCCAAACTTCTTCCAAAGTTGGGAAATTTCTTGGGGGTAAGGTCCCGTTCTCATCCTTGTTATCCACTGACTTGGCCATGTGAATTTGACGGACCGTCCCGGTGACGAGCCGGGAAGAAGGTAGGACCTTGCCGTTTTGACACCGGGAGACGGGTTCCTGGGTACTCTCGACCACTCTCTGTTAGCTGGAGGGGGTGATGGGCAAGGTTTAGACACGGGAATGGCCTAACGGGATAAAAGGGGAAAGCTCACGTGGCATGCGGTTTCCGTTTCTTTTATTTTCTGATGATTTTTTTTTTTTTGTTTTAATTTACTTAAAACATATTTTCTCAGAATCCTAGGTAGGTTGGAAAAGATTGCTCTTCTTTTTCGCAACTATGCTAGATCCTGGGTCGCTGAGACCATCTCGTGCGGCTATAAGCCCTCGCTTTGCACCCGTATTTCGACATCCCTGGTGGACAGCCTGTGCGAGGGTCCTATAGTGCAAGCGGTTTCCACCGGCCTAAAAGAAAAATCGAACCTAAGGACCGAGCCTGTCATGTTCGTTTTGATGCGTTAGCCATGTGAATAGTGAACCGAGCCGGCCACCGAGTCAAGATCGTGTCAAGAGTTCGGCATGACCTTCTTGCTTGCTTGCGCAAGGGATCCGTGACGTTAGGCGTTGGCCGGGTCATATCGTCATGGCCGACGTATCAAAGGCGTGATGACATGGTGTCATGCGAGCATGGATGTATATCCTGGACGGAACATCGCTCCTGGGTGTAGCTTCGGAAATCAAGATCGAGGTCAAGATTTTAGCATGACCTTTCATCGCTTTGCTTGCGCAAGGGATCTTGAGTTCCGAGCCTTGACTTAAAAAAAATGGCCGGCATGGTATATGTATCCAGCCGTATGACACGGACCGGGTAAAACCAACCGAGTCCGGACAGAGTGTGACTCAAGACTCAAACGTGCAGTGGTTGACGCTTGGCTAGGATGGGATGTTTGGAATGATCCCGTGCGCGCCCAAGAGGCCTAGGAAGACCAAACGGATCGCAACCGAGACCACTCCGGGTTAAGGGTTGTAGTGTGCGGATCCGAGGCAAAGGTGCGCATAGTGTGCGGTGTAACCGAGGCAAAGCAGTGTGAGTAGAGTGCGGTGTAACCGAGGCAAAGAAGGCGCGTAGTGTGCGGTCTCTAAAATTCTTTTTCTCGAGTAAAATAGAAATTTTTGAAGAATTTTAAATGTATGCAGATGTATATTGATGCATTTTTTTTTGTATTTTTATTTTTTTTGTAAAATAAAAACGAAGCACGTGCACACACACACAACAGTTAAAGGAAGGGGTAAAATGAAAGTTTGACCCTCATCATCGTTTTAAAAATCTTTTGTTTTGTTTAAAAGTTTTTAAAACAAAATCAATCCCCAGCAGAGTCGCCAACTGAAATTACCCGGATCCGGCTCGCGCGCGGAGCCCCGGCATCTCGCATTCGTCGCTGTTCGGGAGGTCGCCCGGATCCGAGAGGCAGCACAATCGCGCCCAAGATCCGGCTTATTCCGTTTTAGCGTTGCGTGTTGGAGGTGTCTCGCCGTTTGCTTTCGCATTTTGTAGAGTCGCCACGCCGTTTTTATTAAGCCCAAAACATTGAAAAGGGCACGCTTTAAAGATAAATTTTAAACTGTTTTTGTGTGATGAGATTTTGAGTTCGGAGGTCAGATGACTCCTCGGGAAGAGAATATTAGAATATTAGAGCTCACCCGAGTCGCCTCGTAAAAACGAGTCTTTCGGATACCCCTAATATCCTTTAAAAAGTTGTGTGTGTGTGTGTGTGTGCTTTTAAAAATGCATGCTGTATCGGATGTCTACATTGTATTGAAATGTATTGAAATAGAATAGGAAGGAAGCCTTACCAATGTTGGTTCGTGTCTGTCTTCCGCAGGGGAATAGTGTTTGAGGTCGGAGTAGCGTTCCGGATTGCTTCGGGGATGCCGGTTGTCCGCGGACAGAGTTTCGGCGTGAGTTGAAACTGTAGGCTGCGTTTGGGCAGAGGTTCGGCGTGCGTGGGGATCGTCGGGATCAGTCGGGCAGAGGTTCGGCGTGCGTTGGAATCGTTGGTTGGATTCGGGCAGAGGTTCGGCAAGGTTTGGGATCGCCGGTTTGACTCGGAAAGAGCCGGGACACCGTGGGAAAGACCAGGCAAGGCCTCGGAGTACCACGAGGGGCCTCAGAGTACCTCGAGAGTGCCTCGGGGCAGCGCGGGAGCGTCGCGGGAGCGCTCGGAGAGGCTTCGGAGCACCACAAGGGAGCTCGGAAGGCCTCGGAAGGATCCGAAAGGGGCCGGGATTGCCCCGAAGGGTCTTAGAGGGGAGCCTGAAGGCTTAGGGAGGAAGAGAGAAGTGGGAGGTGTGAAAAAATGAGGAGGGGGAGCCCTCTATTTATAGTAAAAATTTCGGAGCAAAGAGGTCCGTACGGACCTTCTTGGTTATCCAGAATTTTGGATTTCCTCGATTTGAGGGAATCTGCAATGATGGAGAATATTTGGGAATGATGATGTTCCCTGAGCAATAAGGTCCGTACGGACCATCTTGCATGCAAAGAGGTCCGTACGGACCAACTCGCATGGAAGTCATCATTTCTCCGGATTTGAGGGAATATTGTGGACTTTAAGGGATTTAGTAATCATTGAAACAAAGAGGTCCGTACGGACCTTAATTGCTTTTCGATTTCACGAAAATTCCCAAAAGGTCCTTTTGTCCCTTTTTATCCCAGAAAGGCTCCTCCCCTGGTTTGGTTGGGGGTTTGAGAGGTTTTTGAGAGGGTTTTGAGTGAGAGAGGTCTCTGAGACTGCGTGGATGAGTCTGCGGTGTTTCCCGGGTGTTTGAAAGGGAGTGATCCAGATTGGGGTACTTACAGAATGACATTTCGATCTCTCTCGCGATCTCCGTCATTCCAAGGTGGAAGAATGACATTTCGCTATATCTCTTTCGATCTCCGTCATTCCAAGGTGGAAGAATGACATTTCGATTCTCTTTCGCGATCTACGTCATTCCAAGGTGGAAGAATGACATTTCGCTCTATCTCTTTCGATCTCCGTCATTCCAAGGTGGAAGAATGACATTTCGATTCTCTCTCGCGATCTACGTCATTCCAAGGTGGAAGAATGACATTTCGCTCTATCTCTTTCGATCTACGTCATTCCAAGGTGGAAGAATGACATTTCGATCTCTCTCGCGATCTACGTCATTCCAAGGTGGAAGAATGACATTTCGCTCTATCTCTTTCGATCTACGTCATTCTAAGATGGAAGAATGACATTTCGATTTCTCTCGCGATCTACGTCATTCCAAGGTGGAAGAATGACATTTCGCTATATCTCTTTCGATCTCCGTCATTCCAAGGTGGAAGAATGACATTTCGATCTCTCTCGCGATCTCCGTCATTCCAAGGTGGAAGAATGACATTTCGCTCTCTCTTTCGATCTCCGTCATTCCAAGGTGGAAGAATGACATTTCGATCTCTCTCGCGATCTCCGTCATTCCAAGGTGGAAGAAGGACATTTCGCTCTCTCTTTCGATCTCCGTTATTCCAAGTTGGAAGAATAACATTTCGACTCAGTCAAAGTTCGAACTACGACCTGGCTTGATTCCTCCGGGATACGTAGGTAGCCTCCTATAGGTTCAGCCAGTTCGTCACATATGACACCCCATTCCCCTGTGGATCTTTTCTGAACTACGATTATGGCTTGATTCCCATCCGGGATACGTAGGTAGCCTTTCATAAAAGGTCCAGCCACTCGACCAACTTGATCACCCAATCCGTCTTGGCATTCGCCAGATTGGATCCTTTTCTATCGACAACCCCACTCGCCCTGCAAGTGACGTTGCCGAGGGGCTTCTGTAAGTACCCAAATCCGGCTCATGCCTTCCGGTTAATTTTCCCGGCAATTCCGGTAATTTTTCCGGTAATTCCTCGGACTTTCCTACAGCTTCCGAACAATTAGGAATCAAGCTGTTTCAAATCACCTAAGGGGATAAGAGACTACTTGGAGCCAAAGAAACACGTTTTTTCTTTTATATGGAATTCCTTCTAGAAGACTGCCACCTTGCATGTTTCTAGAAGGAACTGCATGTGGCTCCTTATGTCGTGCGACATAACCAGCCAGGAAGAGTTCTATAAGGTTGCCACCTTGCATGTTTCTAGAAGAATTCAGAAGTGGCTACTTATGTCGTGCGACATAACCAGCCAGGAAGAGTTCTAGAACCATGCCACCTTGCATGTTTCTAGAAGGAAAACGGTTATGGCTTATCATGTCGTGCGACATAACAAGCCCATGCAGGCAGCCTATAAATAGAGGCCTTCACCTCTCATTTTAGAGACACCTCTTCCACCCCTCGGTCCCCTCTATAGGGAATACGCCCGAAGCCTCCCTCTCCTCACATACCCCCAAATCACACTAATCCTCCCAAATCAATCACACACACACTTCCCACACACACACACTTCCTATACACATCAAGAACCCAAGGTTCTCACGGATTCAAGGCTGGACATCAACTCCGGAGGAGGACGCTAGAAGGCTCCTATATCTAACTTGATATAGGAGTTGTGGATCTTCAAGGGTAACGAATTTCTACCCTTTTCCACTCTCTATTTTCATTCAAATGTGAAATATCTATGCTAAATGCATTTATAATGTAGTATTCTGATTAAAGTTGCATACTTTATGTTATATTACCCAGATCCACATTTTATTTCACTACATTTCATATAAAAGCTCCGGTTTGACTTGATTTTGCATGAACACTCAAGATGAGTGTGGATCCCTCATATCCACACCCTCTTTGTGACGACCCCAACCCTAGGCACTCATTTTTAATATTTAATTATATGCTTTTAATATTCATGCTAGCTTTATGTGTTCAATTATATCTTTAAATTCTTAAATTAGGATAAATTGGGTGAAAAGTAATTGTAGGACCTTATGAGAATTTATTGGACATTAAATAAATAAACTTGGAAAATAATAAAATTGGAAATATGAGAAATAGTGTGAGGAGAATTAAAATAAGTAGGAAGAATTAATGGGATAAGATATTTTAATTTGGGTAGAGGAAGCCTTGGGTTATTTCCCATGGGGGGCCAAAAATACTCCCTTCCTCCTACCATGCCAAGTGTCACACCCTTCTCAACTCTCTTACTCCCTTCCCCCTTCCCTCTTTCTCCTCCTCCTCATTCACTACACTTCTTCAACCTAGAGCAAGAGAGAGACTCCATTGAAGCCCCTTCCCCCAAGCTTTGCTCCAAGACATCTCTTTATCGAAAATCAAACCTAAGAGCACCTTTGAAGTGGGATGACCTAGAGGAAGCCTTCTAACTAGAAAGATTCACATTTCCTTCTAATATCCAAGTAAGTTGTTATGACTTCTCTTCTCATGAATGTTCATGAATATTTCTTGTGGTTCTTGTTCTTATGTTGGTGATTTCTTGCTTGGGAAAACTATTGGGAGTTGAATGTGTTGATTTAGAACCTTGTTGGGTTTGTAGAAATATTGTGAGTTATGGAAGTTGAATGGATCTAGGTTTAAGACTTGATTTCATGGAGTTAAAGGAGTAGATTAAAGTTACCCAAGTTGGAAATGCCCTTTAGGTTCATAACTTAGAATGCATTTGGTTGTACATTTGGTTTCTTGGGACTTTTGTGTTGATTTCTCTGTTTGTGCAAATTGGGGCCGAGGACGAGTCGTCCGTGGTCGAAGGGAAGTCGTGACCTAAGGGGGACGCCAGGTTCGGTGGGGGTAAATTGGGGACGAAGTCGTGCCCCGGGGACGAGTCGTCCCACCGGCCGGATTTTCTCACCTCAACTTTATAGCTATTCAAACCTAATCAAACTCGAACCATAATGAAATCCTTTTAACCTAGATTAAAGTAGAATACTTTGGCTTCACAATGACGTTCTAAGTGATTAAAATGGAATAGTGGAAGTACCTTAAATGTTGCTTGGAAAACGTTAGATAAACTAGTTTAGTAACTAAACAATTATGATCCCAACTTGATAGATTCCCTTGGACCTTTCAAGAGGCTATGTATTATTGTATAATGACTTTGTAGGATGGATTTATGCTACTTCCTTGCCTTACATTGAGTTCATATACATTGTTTCTATCGCATAGTGTATTGAATAAATATTGCACTATGATATTGGTTGGACATGAGTATAGTTTACCATGTTGATATGTTGTTATCCCTTTTGTGGATTTTATTCAAGTATCTATTATGTGCTTGATTATGTGTGAGTCAGCTGACGTTGGGGGTATAACAGAATACGATCAATTATGGAAGTGTGACCTAATGTGATCGGATTATGTTATATCTGTGACCGTCCCCTCCTGTGGCCACAGGTTGGGGTATAGCATCTGTATTGAGCCACAAGCCTTACAGAGTTGCTACTGTCTTATATGGTTCCCTGAAAAACGGGTCTTATAAGACGTGAGTATTGCTTAAGCAAATTGGCTCACTGTAATTGGAGTATTATTATACCCAATGTTGTACGACTACTGTTCAGACGGGAAAAGGTAAACCAAGGTAATGGAATGTGTTTATAGCTTTCCCAAGGTGTTATGTGCGACTTGTTATATGTTGCATTTATTTGGCATATTGCTGCATTCATAATAGCTTGCTGAGATTTATTCTCACCCCTCTCCCTTTACTGTTTTAGATCCCGAGACAGGAGGACCGCCCAAGTAAGGACGGAGAGGAGTTTGGAGTAATCTTTTGGGGTATTGTCAGGGTATGTTTAGGGTGACGTATAAATTGTATTTTGGTAATTCCATTCTTGGAGTTTGTAATTATAAATCTTAAACTTTACGTCATAACCTTAAATCTTTTGTAACTAAACAGTTAACTATTTTCAAAGTTAGTTATCTCCTCCTCCGATGTGGAGTAGAGTGGAGTTCTTCTGAAATGTTATGTTATTCATGTTCATGTTTGAAAGTCAAAGTAAAGTTTTAAAAGTTTAGTGTTTTTGGGTTAGTTTGGGGACGCTCCAACTCGGGACACGTGTAGGTTCCGGTCGGGGTCCCGCGGTTAATATCGAGCGCGGTTAGAATTCTCGGGTAGAGTCTAGCTGAGTGAGAGTGTGTGATAACTGACGTCGAGTGTTTAATGCAGGAGTTTGTTGTAATGGCGGGAAATGAAGGTGATCCGAATCTGGGTTTGGGTGGTGTTGGTAATCCGAACGCCGAAATGATGGACATGTTCCGAGGGTTCCTTCAAAGATATGGCAACTCGAATCGAACTTGAATCGGGAATCTAGGCGAGCGAGAGGCAACATGGGTTGGAGAAGTTCGTGGAAGATGTCTCCTCCTAGCTTCAACGGAGATCCGGATCCGGTGAAGGCCGAGAGGTGGCTTGAGGCTATGAACAAGATTTTCGCGGCTATGGAGAGTACGGATGCGGAGAAAGTGAGATGCGCCGTTTTCAAATTGGAAGGACCAATGAGCATTGGTGGCAAGTGGTAAAGGATGGTTGGGACCGAGATTTGACACCGCAGGCGTGGGAGAACTTCACGCTCAAGTTCCGAGATCACTTTGTGCCGATGGTTACTAGAGACAAGAAGGAAGGCGAGTTTCAAACCGGAGCAAGGGACCATGACAAGAGCGCAAAGATTCAAAGTTCACGTAATTGGCCCGATATTGTCCTCATTTGGTGCTAGGATGAAGAGAGGCGAGTTTACGGTTTGTGAAAGGTTTAAGAGTTGAGTTTCGGAAGCAGTTGTTGACGCATAACTTCGCCAATTTCCAAGCAGCAGTGAATATGGCGTACCGGATTGAGAACGACATAGAGGAGCATCGTGGTAAGAATGAAGGAGGAAACAGGAACAAATTTCAGGGTCAAGGATCGGGACAGAATAGAGTGCAGCCGAGGACTTTCACCCCGGGAGCGAATCGAGGGGGTCATGTGGCGGCTCCGGCAAATCGTGCGACTTCCGGTCAGCTTGGGACAACATGTGGGTTTTGCAAGAGGATAGGGCATTCGGAGGACAAGTGTTGGAGCAAACAAGGCAAGTGTTTGGAGTGTGGATCGCCGGGCCATTTCAGGAGGAATTGTCCCAAGTTACAGAATAAGCAAGCGACGGGTACCGGATTCGGGGGTCAAGGAAGTGGTGTGAAGAGAGATGTTGATGGGAAACCTAAGGATAGAGTCCAAGGTCGTGTGTTTGCTTTGGGTCGAGGAGAGGTCGATCCTAATGCCGTCATTAGAGGTATAGTTCCTGTCTCAGGAGTTAAGGCCCGCATTCTTATAGATCCCGGGTCTTCCCATTCATTTCCAGGGCGTCTCATTTTGCATTCTCATTGCATATCTTGCCTGAATCTATGCCTTATGTGTTAGAGGTCTCTACTCCTATGGGAGAGAGCCTTGAATCTTCTTTGATATATCGTGGATGTGATGTGACTATATGTGGGCATGTATTGCCGGTGGATTTGGTCGAGCTACCAATCCGTGATTTTGATGTGATCCTTGGTATGGATTGGTTGAGTCAGTGCCATGCTTTGGTAGACTGTCGTAGGAAGCGAGTCTCATTTGCTATGCCTGATGTGCCTACATTTATATTTGATGCCGATAAATCTATGTTCGGGTTACATGTTATTTCTGCCTTAAAAGCTAGAAAGATGCTATCTAAGGGGTGTACGGGTTACTTAGCTTATGTGGTAGATTCCAATAAGAAGTCTCCCGAGTTAGCTCATGTTCCGGTTGTGAATGAATTTAGTGATGTGTTCTCTAGTGAGTACTCTATGCCTCCGGATCGTGAGATAGAGTTTTGTATTGACTTAGTACCCGTGCCGCTCCTATCTCTAAAGCACCCTATAGAATGGCTCCGGCCGAGTTAAAGAGTTGAAGGTCCAATTACAAGAATTGTTAGACCGAGGTTTTATTCGCCCTAGTGTGTCTCCGTGGGGAGCACCGGTCTTGTTTGTTAGGAAGAAGGATGGTACCTTACGATTGTGTATTGACTATCGTTTGTTGAACCAAGCCACCATTAAGAATAAATATCCTCTTCCGCATATAGACGATTTGTTTGACCAACTCCAAGGTTCCGTTATCTACTCAAAGCTTGATTTGAGAAGCGGATACCATCAGTTGAAGATTAGGCCGGATGATGTTGCTAAGACAGCTTTCTGTACTAGGTATGGTCATTATGAGTTTGTGGTGATGCCGTTTGGGTTGACTAATGCTCCAGTAGTGTTTATGGATATGATGAATCGTGTCTTCAAGCCTTATCTCGATAGTTTTGTGGTGGTCTTTATTGATGATATTCTTGTGTATTCTAAGTCCCGGAAAGAGCATGAGAATCATTTGAGGATTGTCTTGTCCGTTCTTCGTGAGAAGCAGTTGTATGCTAAGTTCAGTAAGTGCGAGTTTTGGCTTGAGCAGATTTCTTTCTTGGGGCATGTTGTGTCGAGTTCGGGGATTTCCGTGGATCCCGCAAAGATTGAAGCCGTGGTTAATTGGAAGCAACCTTCGATCGTGACCGAAGTCCGTAGTTTTCTTGGTTTGGCGGGGTACTATCGGAGGTTCATTGAGGGGTTTTCTCGGATTGCTACTCCGTTGACTAGGTTGACTCGGAAAGATGTATTGTTTGTGTGGGATTCCAAGTGTGAAGCAAGTTTTGATGAATTGAAGAAGAGGTTGACGACGGCTCCGGTTCTTACCCTCCCGAGTGGTTGCGAGAATTTTGTTATTTATAGTGATGCCTCGAAGGCGGGTTTGGGATGTGTGTTGATGCAGAATGGGAAGGTTATTGCGTATGCCTCTAGGAAGTTATTACCGGCGGAACAGAATTATCCTACTCATGATATGGAATTGGCGGCGATTGTATTTGCGTTGCATAAGTGGAAGCATTATCTTTACGGAGCGAAATTCGAGATTTTCACCGATCATAAGAGTTTGAAGTACCTATTTACCCAAAAGGAGTTGAACAACCGGCAAAGAAGATGGTTAGAGTTTTTGAAGGATTTTGATTGTGTCATATCCTATCATCAGGGAAGGCCAATGTGGTGGCCGATGCGATTAGCCGAAAGGCGTATGTAGCGACCTTGAGTTCTCGGGAGTTGAAGAGTGAAGTGATAGTTGCGAATGTTCGAGCCGTTCCGACATTGTATGGTGAATTGAAGGAAGCTCAACAAGAAGATCCGGAATTGAAGAAAAATTGTGATCAAGTGCAAGATGGGAAAGCCGGGGATTTTGCTTTGAATCGAGATGGGATTTTAACTTTCCAAGGAGAATTTGCGTTCCGTCATCGCCGGAAATCAAGAAGCGTGTTTTAGAGGATGGCCATAAGTCCAAGTTTGCGATTCATCCGGGGAGTACCAAAATGTATCAAGACTTGAAGCGTGGATATTGGTGGAATGGAATGAAAAGAGAAATAGCGGATTATGTATCTAAGTGTTTGACGTGTCAACAGATTAAGGCAGAACATCAAAGACCGGCGGGACTACTTCAACCATTGGATATTCCGGAATGGAAATGGGAAGGAATTTCGATGGATTTTGTTTCGGGTTTGCCTCTCACCGTGAAGAAGATGGATGCTATATGGGTTATTGTGGATCGGTTGACGAAGTCGGCTCATTTTCTTCCGGTATCAACTAAGTTTTCGTTAGAGAAGTTAGCCCAGTTGTATTTGAAGGAGATTGTGAGACTTCACGGGGTTCCGGTTAGTATTGTTTCCGATAGAGATCCGAGGTTTACATCTAGATTTTGGAGAGCATTGCATGAAGCTTTGGGTTCTAAGTTGTGTTTTAGTACCGCGTTTCATCCTCAAACCGATGGTCAGTCAGAAAGAACTATTCAGATACTTGAGGATATGTTACGAGCTTGTGTGATGGATTTCCAATTGTCTTGGGAGGATCATTTACCTTTAGTGGAGTTTGCTTACAACAACAGTTATCAGTCCAGTATTGAGATGGCTCCGTATGAAGCTTTGTATGGTAGGAAGTGTCGATCTCCGATGTGTTGGGACGAGGTTGGTGAAGCAAGACTTTGGGGCCCGGATTTGGTTCGAGATTCTACGGAGAAGATCAAGGTGATTCGAGATAGATTGAAGACAGCTCAGAGTCGACAGAAAAGCTACGCCGACAATAGAAGGCGGGATTTATCATTTCGGGTGGGTGACTTTGTGTTCTTGAAGGTTTCTCCGAGGACGGGGATTAAAAGGTTTGGTAATAAGGGTAAGTTGGCTCCGAGGTTTGTGGGACCGTTTGAGATTCTAGAGAAGATAGGGGAATTGGCTTACCGGTTAGCGTTGCCTCCGTCTTTCTCTTTGCTTCATGATGTGTTCCACGTTTCTATGCTTAGGAAGTATTGTCATGACCCCTCCCATATCTTGAGCTCTCCTCCCGATGATGTCCAAACGGACATGTCGTATGTTGAAGAGCCATTAAGAGTATTAGAATTCCAAGTTAAAGAGTTGAGAACCAAGAGTATTCCGATAGTGAAGGTCCTTTGGAAGAACCACACCGTAGAGGAAGCGACGTGGGAGCTAGAGTCGGAGATGAGAGCGAAATACCCGTGGTTGTTTGAAAATCCAAGTAAGTTTCCTTTTTAAAATTCGGGTCGAATTTTCTTTAAGGGGGAGTGAGTGTGACGACCCCAACCCTAGGCACTCATTTTTAATATTTAATTATATGCTTTTAATATTCATGCTAGCTTTATGTGTTCAATTATATCTTTAAATTCTTAAATTAGGATAAATTGGGTGAAAAGTAATTGTAGGACCTTATGAGAATTTATTGGACATTAAATAAATAAACTTGGAAAATAATAAAATTGGAAATATGAGAAATAGTGTGAGGAGAATTAAAATAAGTAGGAAGAATTAATGGGATAAGATATTTTAATTTGGGTAGAGGAAGCCTTGGGTTATTTCAATGGGGGCCAAAAATACTCCCTTCCTCCTACCATGCCAAGTGTCACACCCTTCTCAACTCTCTTACTCCCTTCCCCCTTCCCCTCTTCCTCCTCATTCACTACACTTCTTCAACCTAGAGCAAGAGAGAGACTCCATTGAAGCCCCTTCCCCCAAGCTTTGCTCCAAGACATCTCTTTATCGAAAATCAAACCTAAGAGCACCTTTGAAGTGGGATGACCTAGAGGAAGCCTTCTAACTAGAAAGATTCACATTTCCTTCTAATATCCAAGTAAGTTGTTATGACTTCTCTTCTCATGAATGTTCATGAATATTTCTTGTGGTTCTTGTTCTTATGTTGGTGATTTCTTGCTTGGGAAAACTATTGGGAGTTGAATGTGTTGATTTAGAACCTTGTTGGGTTTGTAGAAATATTGTGAGTTATGGAAGTTGAATGGATCTAGGTTTAAGACTTGATTTCATGGAGTTAAAGGAGTAGATTAAAGTTACCCAAGTTGGAAATGCCCTTTAGGTTCATAACTTAGAATGCATTTGGTTGTACATTTGGTTTCTTGGGACTTTTGTGTTGATTTCTGCTGTTTGTGCAAATTCTGGGCCGAGGGACGAGTCGTCCCGTGGTCGAAGGGAAGTCGTGACCTAAGGGGACGCTGTGTTCGGTGGGGGTAAATTGGGGACGAGTCGTGCCACGGGGACGAGTCGTCCCCTGGCCAGATTTTCTCACCTCAACTTTATAGCTATTCAAACCTAATCAAACTCGAACCATAATGAAATCCTTTTAACCTAGATTAAAGTAGAATACTTTGGCTTCACAATGACGTTCTAAGTGATTAAAATGGAATAGTGGAAGTACCTTAAATGTTGCTTGGAAAACGTTAGATAAACTAGTTTAGTAACTAAACAATTATGATCCCAACTTGATAGATTCCCCTTGGACCTTTCAAGAGGCTATGTATTATTGTATAATGACTTTGTAGGATGGATTTATGCTACTTCCTTGCCTTACATTGAGTTCATATACATTGTTTCTATCGCATAGTGTATTGAATAAATATTGCACTATGATATTGGTTGGACATGAGTATAGTTTACCATGTTGATATGTTGTTATCCCTTTTGTGGATTTTATTCAAGTATCTATTATGTGCTTGATTATGTGTGAGTCAGCTGACGTTGGGGGTATAACAGAATACGATCAATTATGGAAGTGTGACCTAATGTGATCGGATTATGTTATATTCGTGACCGTCCCCTCGCGGCCACGGGTTGGGGTATAGCATCTGTATTGAGCCACAAGCCTTACAGAGTTGCTCTTGTCTTATATGGTTCCACGAAAAACGGGTCTTATAAGACGTGAGTATTGCTTAAACGGCTCACCGTAATTGGAGTATTAATATAACCAATGTTGTACGACTATTGTTCAGACGGGAAAAGGTAAACCAAGGTAATGGAATGTGTTTATAGCTTTCCCAAGGTGTTATGTGCGACTTGTTATATGTTGCATTTATTTGGCATATTGCTGCATATCATAATAGCTTGCTGAGATTTATTCTCACCCCTCTCCCTTTACTGTTTTAGATCCCGAGACAGGAGGACCGCCCAAGTAAGGACGGAGAGGAGTTTGGAGTAATCTTTTGGGGTATTGTCAGGGTATGTTTAGGGTGACGTATAAATTGTATTTTGGTAATTCCATTCTTGGAGTTTGTAATTATAAATCTTAAACTTTACGTCATAACCTTAAATCTTTTGTAACTAAACAGTTAACTATTTTCAAAGTTAGTTATCTCCTCCTCCGATGTGGAGTAGAGTGGAGTTCTTCTGAAATGTTATGTTATTCATGTTCATGTTTGAAAGTCAAAGTAAAGTTTTAAAAGTTTAGTGTTTTTGGGTTAGTTTGGGGACGCTCCAACTCGGGACACGTGTAGGTTCCGGGTCGGGGTCCCCACACTCTTGAAGTGTTCATTATTGATAAACATGCTCTCTGAGATCTATTGGTGAAGTAACTTGGCTATTTTAAGGCCTTGTTACCTCTGTAGCTCTCGATTCTTTGAAGTTACGCAAAGTGGCTAGTTATGTCACGCGACATAGGCGGCCTATGTCACGCGACATACTAAGCCGGTTGCGAGAGACTTCACAGTTTCAAGCTGTAATCTGATGTTAACCCTCATTAAGCTATAACCTGATGTCTATCTGCAATTTAGATAGTATCTATGTACATAATATGTCATCTTTTCATTAAAATACCATTCTCATACATAAAGGTGCATCCTTTGCACCAAAATCCCATTTTTCATGCATTAAAATCATTCCTTTTTCATTTAAAATCCCTTTCCACATTAAAGATGCACTCTTTGCACAAAGATCATTTCTTCACATAAAAAGCATCCATTTGCAATCAAATGCATCATTTTCAAACCAAAAATGCCATCTTTTCACTAAAGCATCATTTTTACATGCATTCCCCCATGTCCCCATTAGCAACCTTGGAACGGACCGGTGTAAAAGTTCTCATCTTTGCATCGTTCCTTCCATTAAAGGTTCACGACTTCTTTAGAAAGGGACAACCTTGAACCCTATATCTCCAATTATCGCTTAAGAAAGAGTATGAAGCCTCTATACGAGCTCGACCGTCTTAAAGCGTAGGATTGATGGGCTAAGGATCCTCCTTTTCTAAATAACCTCATCGTTGACTATAAAAGAGACATTCTCTCGATCACGCAAGTCCCGAGGGTCCCGAGGTTAAAAATGCGATGATCACAAGTCAAAGATGAGGACGGGATCATAATCCCGAATACATAAAATCCAAGAAATCCAGAGCGACAACCAATAAATGGTTTGTACGTCCGGAAGACAATTTGGGACATTCCCTCCTTATTTTCAAACACATGCACACAAGAAAGCACGCAAGCAAGCACGATTAATGAAATCTTGGGAGACTTGCTCCGGCAAGGCACTTTGGGTGAACGCCAAACGTTCTTCCCAAGGGGTAACTTAACCTCCGAACCCAAGTAAAACCTTTTTTTCAAAGTTTTGAGGTAATCAAAATGGCGTGGCGACTCCGTTTTTCAAATAACTCGGATGTCTTCAAACTCGCGTGAATCCAACACAAAATTTGGGCACCACATTCACAGTTTGGCGACTCCGCTGGAGAATACCCAAAGGAGAAAAGCTTTTATTTTCAAAACAAAAAATCGATACTCGGTATATAGGTGGAAACCACTTACCCTTCCTGTACACTCCCTGACGTGGGAGTTGGGATAACCGGTGGTTTAACAATCCACGTACCAGTATCCCTTTTCAAAAAACAATTTTGAAAAAAAATAGAAGAAAGCTTTTCCCTTTGAGCGGGTTAGACTCCCATCGCCGATTTCATTAATCGTGCTTGCTTTCTTTACCATGCATTGCATCATTTGCATCTTGGAATCTGTGCATACTTTGAAACGGGAAATAACCCGAAAAATAGCAAAAGGAGTGGAACCTGGAAAATTGATCCATGCAGTCATACGGCTCAATCCTCATTGGATTCTGACCGGGCGACCTCAGTGGCAATTCCACCAGGAAAAATCATGGTTAATCTCGCGATCTAGCAGCTTGGGGCTATTCAGCTCCATGACTGACTGGGGCTCCCAGAAAATTTACGTGCTTATGTGTTGCATTTTTCCCCGTCCCGAAAATCATTCCTTTAAAACACATTTCTGAAAATCTCTGTTTTAACTCAAAAAGGAACATTTTTAGGAAGACCGCACACTACGCGCACCTGATATATCTGTAAGTGCTCCAATTTGAGCTTGTTAGAATTTTCGTTAGAAAATTAACGAAAGTTATAACATTTCTAACAATTCCTAACTATCCTAACATTTCTAACAAAGTGAGGGTAAAATGGGCATTGTTATTTAAGGTTAAACCTTAAAAAGAATCTTAAAAAGAAAAACAAAAGAATAAAACCACAAATAGAAATCTTTGGAAACATAATCCTGGTCAATTTGAATTTTGAAAAAGATTATTCCTTGTGTCCAAAGCTGAAGGCGACAATTAATGAACGTGCACGCGGATCCATCCGCGCGGACATCTTTGCTATTTTCAGAGGGCTATAAATTGAGCCCTCCAGTCACAAAAATAAGAAAAAAGAACACATTTTGCACCGAACCTCTGGCGAAATATAGAGAGAAAACAGTGAGAATTCTTCAAGAATTGTCACCTTTTTCTCTCCAATCTTTCCCAACTCATATTCATCCACTCACTCTCATATTAAATCCCTAAACACTCATACACTCAAGCCAAACACTCAAGAACACAAGGAAGATTGGTAAACCCTCCTCCTCCTAACCCTAAATCTCAACCATGCATGCATCTTCAAACTACAAAATGTAGTTCTTTCATCTTCTTGCTCTAGATCTAAGAAGATCACCATGGAAGACCATCTCCATGGATGATCTTCTACAAAGATCAAAATTATTTTTAAGCTTTCTTACTTTCTTGCAAAGAAAACTCATTTTCAAAACCCTAAAAACCATTTTCAAGCATGAAATCTTGATTTCAAAGGATAAAATTCCCCTTCCCAAGCAAATGAAATGCTTAGTCCTAATGTACCCCAAGGATGGTTTGGTATAGTTGATTCACCACTAAAATGTCTAGTGATCACTAACCAAAACCTAGGGAAATGGGGACAAGCATGGATGCAAAACCCCCCTTAAAATCATATTTTCTTTCTTGAGAAGTTGCTGTCCAGTAGCAATTTTCTCAGACCTCAGTCCATGGTCTTAATTTTTGGACACAGATGAACTTGGAATTTGGTGTTGACTACAAAATACTTTTTGTAGCCAACATCCAGAGCTTTCCAGACATATTTTTATATTATTTTTTGGGTGAGTAAAACTCCTCTTTTCAAATTTTCTTTCAGAGGCTAGTTCATCAGCTTCTGAGAATCCAGATCTCATATCTGAGGTTTCCAGAAGGTTTTGACCCCTCAAATCTTCTCCAAAATGGAAAATTCCTTCGCACAAACTTTATTTAAGGTGTCTAGAACAACTTTCATTCTCTGAGTTTATCCAGATTATGAAGTTTTAAGACCCTTGAATCCCTTTCAAAATCAAAGGTCCACTGCCTTTTTCATTCTGGCAGAAATGGCTCTCAACTTCAAAATGTCTTTTGAGTACCAAATCTCAATCCAAAAATCTTCCAAAAAATCATGGGATCAGTTTAAAGTCTTAAAAAGATATCCCAATTTTTACTTTTCTGAGTTTCAACTTATTTTGGCCAAAACACACACATACACGCACACACAAATGATTTTCAGCTTGGAAGACTCGTTTTACGAGGCGCGTCGGGTGCACACTAACGTCCTTCCCGACGCGTAACATGACCTCCGAACCTAAATCTCTGATCTCGGGCTTTTTTCAAAGTTTTGGCCTTCAAAATTAAAATGGCGTGGCGACTCCGTTTTCCGGTTTTATTTGGTTTTTCAAAGAAACGCAAAAATCGAATTTTCCCGCGAATGGCAACATCATCACAGTGGCGACTCCGCTGGGGAATAAGCTTTTTAATAAAAAATGGTATTTGGTATATTGGTGGAAACCACTAAATTTCCCGTTATCGCCTCCTAACACGAGTCGGGGATAAATTGTGGTCTAACAATCCCACGTACCGGTATCACCGTTTTCAAAAAAAAAAAAGCTTTTGAGGGTCAAGCTTCCGTCCCGGCTTTGAAAATCATTTTTGTGTGTGTGTTGATTTTTGCACAGTTTTCATGTTGTTTTGGCCGCCTCGGAGAAAGTCAAAATTTTGACTGTCGGAATAATGTCCCTAACTGTCGGAATTTTCGTGCTTATGTGCTCATTAAAATTTTCAAAAAAAAAATTCAAAAAAAAAGGGATTTTCAAAAAAAAAGAAAATTTCCAAAAAAAAATCATGCATCATATTTTTAAGACACATAAAAAATTTCTATTTTACTCAGAAAAGAATATAGGCCTTGCACACTACGCGCACGTGACCGTACACTGCACACTACGTCCTTAACCCGGGAAAATCCTTGTCGCAGTCCGTTTGGTCTTATTACGCCTCTCGGATGAGCACAGGACTACCCAAACATCCCATGGAGCCTCGTGTCGACCATGCACTTGTCCGTGACACACTTTGTCAGAGACCCGGTTGGTTTTTAGTCTGGTACGTGTCATGCCCTGTCCGTGTATAGACCTTTCCTTTCAAGCCTTTGTCGGCATACCGACTCAATATCTTTCGGGTCCACTAATCGGTCGAAGTTACGCCGGTTTTCCGCCGCGAGACTTTGACCAAGATATTGGCCGGCGCCTTGACTTCGGTTACGGCGCACAAATTATACAACGACTCCCGGCATTGACAGAGTCATCAAGGATTAATGACTATTCCATGCCTAATTACGGCTTAAGCGACGACAAGTCAAGATCAATCGTGGACGCTTATCGGTCAAATCATGCCGACTTTTGTCGAGCCCTCGGACATGATCTTGACTTTCGGCGTCGGCTTTGTCCGTAATTTACATCGAATGCTCGTTAAGACTCGATTACCCGAGACTTTTAGGATCGTTTTTCTTTCGGTCGGTGGGACCCGCTTGCCCTATAGGACCCTCGCCGGGGCATCCACCTGGGAGGTCGAAATACGGGTGGAATACGAGGGGCTTATAGACGTAGTGACGGGGCCCACTGATCCGGGAATCGAGTAGTTTGCGAAAAAGAAGAGCAATCTTTTCCAACCGATTGGGATAATAAAACATGTTTTAAGTAAACGTGAACAAATAGCGCATGTTGCATGAGCCTAAAGCCCAAACACCTACCCTCCTTCCATTCCCGGACATCTGAACCTTCATGTCCTTTCCCCATGACTCCGCACAAAGCTTGGTTTCGGGCACCGGGTCACCGTTTGATCGGTTGGGAAGAGTCAAGCGCGTCATCGGCTTCGCCATTTGTTCCGACTCCGGGTTTCAGAATGTCCGCATCAGGCGGTAATGATGGGGATAACGTCACTCCGCCTCCGGGACCCTCGAGACGAGCAACGGTGGAATCGGTTAGCGAGAACAGATGAGGTTACGACAGGAAACACGGCTAAACGGCCTTATGGAAGCTATTAAGAGTCACGGTCGGCCGCCGGCCTCAATCCGGATGGCACCTTCACCGTGGAAGAAGACGAGGATGCCAACCCCACTCTCGGTCGCCACGATTACACCGGGATGCCGCCACCCACCTCCTATGGTGCCACTACGAGAACCCATGCTCCTCGACTTTCGGGTCGGCCGGCTCCCCAACCACGAGACCACCGGATCCATGCGGCAGAAGCGGCACAAATCGGTGGGGGCAAAATCGGTACGGAATGTCTTCTCATGGTTGGGGCTATCTCGGAATGCCACAGCTAATCGGGATCCCTCCTCGGTTCGGAACCGATCAATCCGGACCCTCACAAAGCACGGCCACAGTTCGGAATGCCGCCACAACTTGGTTACGGGCCACGGTCGGGAGCCCCTCACCGAGCAGTACTAGTTGGTTGCTCCTCACACAAATCCATTCCTCACTCAGACTTCTATGGGTTACCAAGCCTCCATCCCGGTGTCATCCGAATCACCGGGACCGCAGTACCCCGGGTTACACACCTTCACCACAAGCGGCCACGCAATTCAACAATCCGGGACGTAAGCCCGCACTCAAGCCTACTTACGGGCCCCACTCTGGAAATCCAAGTTATCCGGCCACATCGGGGCTGCCCCACCTACTTTGCCGGTTGAAAATCAACAGCAAGCCGCGAGGTTCTATCCTTTTGCTCAGGCTCCTACTCATGCTCCCAGGGTAACTCGGCCGGGACGGGTTTTCACCTACGTCCCCGGACCGGCCGTTCCCTCCACGATCTGCCTCCGGTGGTAGCTCCTCTCTCTAGCTCGGCCACTAGCTTGAATGCCATGGTTCCGCCACAAGACCCTCATCTGGCTGGTTCATGGAACAACACAAGGAAATGAAAGCGCAGATCGCCGAACTGATTGCCAGAAGTACGCCTTTCGGCCTGGACAGGACTCCATTGTTCCTCGCCCCACAAATTCGTGATGCCAAATCTGGATCTCTTTGATGGGACTGCATGTCCCAAAACCCATTTGGACACATATACCTTGGCGATGAAAGCCAAAGGATGTACCAATCAGCGGCTGGTGACTATTTCGATCTATCCTTGAAGTCCAGTGCCTTAAAATGGTTCTTCCGTTTGAAACACGAAGCCGGGGCCACATGGGACCAGATTACCAATGCCTTCACGAGAAAAATATAAGGCCAACTTGGAATGGGAAACAAATAGGGTTGACCTACAAACAACGGTGCGGCGTCTGATGAGAATGTTGGGGACTTCTACAAGCGGTGGAATGCGAAACTTCGGTGAAATGGCCATCCCTCCTTCCGAAGAGGAACAAGCTGGACATCTTCCGGTCATGCTTGAAACCACATCGAGAGCCTCCCTCGGTCACTTCCCATACTCGGACTTGCGGGCCATGGTTAACTCTGCGGCTAAGTTTGAAAAGGCCTACAATCGGCAATAGAATTGCAGGCACGCCTACGGATATCGGGCTCCTCCCGCAAACACGCCCCTGCTCTGCCAAAGGCAAAGAGACGATTAACTATGCGGGACGGGAATGTAATAACACGACTCCTTTTGCTCCCGGGAAACCGGCCGAGCCCAGGACCGCGGGTCATAAATCTCGAAAACTTTGGAATGCCCTGAATGACATCTTTAGGGGGCGGTGAAAGAAGGCTTGCTGCGGCCTTTGGAGAATTTCCAACCCGGAAATCCGAATGCTCCCGTGGATACTACAAAGTATTGTGCCTTTCATCAAGCTCACGGACATCGGTGACAGTGCTTTACTCTGAAAAAGGCAATTCGGGGGCTAATAGAGCAAGGAAAGTTGGAAGGCCCGAGGGGCCCAACACGATCAAAAATCCGGCTTGCCACGGAACCATAATCAGTGAATATGATTGAATGCGGAGAATCTTCACACGCCCGGGAAGATGCCGATGAAGGTCCCCAAATACCCGTGGCCAATCTCGTCGAGGATCTGGTCGGATTCCCCTCGGCCTCGAGGATATCGAACGAATCAACCCATCTTGGTCTCATGTCAGAGACTCCTTGCAAGAATACGAGGCCCGCTATTTTTCGGGTGAAGGGAAGGCCGATACACAGAAGAACCTGGGCCGTTCCGTTGAGAACATGAAAGAACCATTTATACAAGATGGTTAAAAGCAGTCAAGAAAGATTGAGCAAGAAAGTTTCCGGCAAGCACCGTCTTGGGGCTTATCGGCAAAGAGGCCGAAGAGCATGCGGAGCTAGTACACTTCTGCAAAGTGGCTTTGGGAAAGCCGAATATGATCCAGAGAACAGCGAAGAATCGGAAGAGGAGGATTCCTTCTATATCCTACACGGTGTCAAATACGTGCCACCCTCTCACTCTTCCCCGCAATTTACGGGAGGAGAAGGCGAGTCACAATTGCCGCTTAGGGAATGGGAACATATGACAACTTTTGCGGCCGCACGCACCCATATTCCCCAACGGGTTTGATGTTCCTCTCACCCGAAATCCCGGTAGATGATTCCGATGGCGAATGATGATGATGATGACGAGAGTGAAGAGCCAGCGAGGCCCCTGATCCGGAAACAATGGAACGATCATGCCGGAAATGAGCCCACGGGAGCCAGTGCACAATGGTTGGTTATCAAGAAGCGACGACGAAGAAACTTCGGAAGACGAATATGAGACCGAGGACATGAAGGCCATGAAGTTTCATGGATGCGAGCACGTGGATGTCTTAGAATTCAACACCGCCTACCATGCTTTGGGGAAAGGGTTTTCGGGTGTCCGATCCAGCCGATAGTCGAAGATCCGATCGAAAGAGGAAAATTAACTCCCATCCGCCCAAATGAAAAGATAACCATGGTTAGATCAAATCCACCCCAGAACAAAGTAACACTCCTTGTCGGGGTTACCCAAGAAGAGGTCACCTTCCCGAATGTATGTCGGCTTTCGAGAAGTCCTAGAAACCGGCATGATACCGGATGCGCCTCCCACGCGTAACGCTATAATCATCTCCAACTACGAGTATTACGAAGGGAATCGGAATGGCCGCACTATACCGGGATGAGATCGAAAAGCCGCCGAGTCCCGACAATAGCGACTCTTGTTGCATGATAACTATGAGCAAGGCCGGCCATGAGAGTGAATCAGAGGACGCCCTAGCTCTGTGGGCCATCCAGGGGGCAATAACACAACCCCAAACCCGAAAGCCTGTGACTTGGGAAGCGGTTATAAGGGCCGCCCAGAAGGAGCCGGTACGGCTCGGCCCCTCATTTGTCACTAGACTCGTCAGAGACCAATGGCCAATAGCCAAAAGGGCTCCCCATTGACCCTAGCAAAGCATTGAAGAAATCCGGTAAGAGACGATCGATGAGGAAGTTAATCTGTTGACCCGATCTGGGCGTATCTTCCAAGGAAATCCCAAGGCGTATAAGAAGGCCATGGACCAAGCACCAAAAGAAGATCGCCGCCCCTATGCTAAGGCAAAACTCCGGACCACTGAAAAAGAGGATCCCGTGCTCACCCGGTTGGAAGCAAACACAGGCCAACATTTCCCTCTCGGTCTCTACTCACTTCGTCTTATCCCCATAAGCCGAAGCCGGAAGAAAGCCCGGCTCGCACTCTCGTGCCTATTGATGCTACTCCCGATGATGTGGTACACTGATTGGAAACATCCACTACGGGAACATAATCACTTTCACAGATCTCGACCTCCCTCAATTTGGGGCTGATCATAATGAGCCTCTCTTCATCACACCCATTTGGATGAACGACGCCTCCTCGGGTCTGGTTGATAATGGGTCCGGAATGAACATTCTTCCAAAGCAAAGATCATGAGCTTGCTTGATATCAAGACTACGAGACTTGAAGCCTTCTTCTCTCACTAAAGCTTACGACTCAACATCCCGAGCAGGTCCTCGGAGTTGCTACTTTAGACCTCCGGTTTGGACGTAAATTGATACCGTGGAATTCCGTGTTATCGACATCCCGATTACTTTCAATGCCCCGTCGGGAAGACCTTGGCCGCACCAAGTCAAAGGGGTCGCCTCAAGCCTCCACCAAGGTGTGTGAAATTCGTCTCGAATGGGGATCGCGACGACCATTTACGGGGATTTAGTCACTTTAGAGGAGCACAGATACAAAGGAATACCTATTCTCGAAATCAAACATGATGAGGAAGGTCACATGCTAATGGGCTTCACGGTCGAGCCTCCCAAGGCCCAAGTGTGCAACATAGATCCGACGGTCACTCGGGATAAAATCCCACCGGTCTTGAAAATGATGAGAAAAATGAGCTATCTACTGGCCTCTGGCCTGGAAAGCGCCAACAAGGAACTTTCAAACTCATCGAAGTAAAAGGACAAAATACTCGCCACGGCCCGGGATATGAGGCCTCCCGGTGGACACCGCAAAGGGAAAAAGATTTGAAGCCGCCACAGAAAGGTCCCTACGACAATCCCAAATCTCTCCCCTTCACCCTGATTTGGCCGACTACTTTGTAAAGGGTCCCACACAACCAGGAAACATCACAGAGCCCACTCCTACGGCAGGATGGCTAAAGCTACAGGATAGCCTCAACAAGTTCAGAGGAAACAAGGCTAACCCGGTCCGTAGAATGTTCCCGGACCTACCCAAGATACTCCGGGGCTACCACGCCATGAAAAGTGAGTATACCTTCGTAGGCGTGCTCGACTCCGGTGGAACAGCCGAGAAGCTCACAACCACTATTCCTACTCTTGCCCAGAAGATCCGAAACCCGAATTCGAACCGACAGTGCCAAAAGCTAAGGCCACGGAATTTCCCTCGATGATTGGGATGGTCTCGATTATGCAAAGCAATTGTTCGAAGAAAAGTCCAGGTGCCGGACTGATTGATCTCGGCACCCAAGAGATGATAGCAAAGAATTGGGAAAGGAAAACAAAACAAAGACAGCTTCCCGAGTCATGAGGCCACCAACAAAGAAAGCCGCTAAGAAATTGGGAAAACCTCTCAGGCCCGTCCGCGACCAAGGAAGAAATGATCACCAAGCTTGGATTGGTCCCCCGTCCCTTTGTGTCAATCTAGGACAAGTCCTCCCAGTCTCTCTTTGTTAAGATCAAGTCTCTAGGGTCGTCCGATGGCCTTACGCCTGGAGACTACGAGTCTGTAGCAAGCGCTGTATTCCCTTTCGTTTTCAATGAAATGACGAACCTTTCTGAGTATCCCTTGATTGCCGCTTTAACTAATGACGAATAAAAAAAAAACACTTAATAATAATTCATTAGATAAAGAAGCAGACACATTAAACGAAAAAAAAAAGAAAAAAATCAAACAACAAAAAAAAAATCTTTAAGCAGGTTGTCCGGGAAGAGGAAAATCGAGCCCAAGCTGCCGAAGAGATTTTGACGAGTGAGAATTTGGGAACTGCGGAAGAGCCTAAGAGACGCAGATTGGTGATTTCTTTGAAGGAATCGGAAAGGATGCTCTGCAAAGTCCTACAAAATCCTCAACTCAAGGAAAGTAGCCCTCTTCATCAAAGAAAACATCATATGCAGATACGGGTTGCCCGCCGAAATCATCTCAGATAATGGATCCCACTTCGAAGGGGAACGTGAAAAACCGCCGGCGGAATTCCGAATAACCCGTCACAAGTCATCTCCTTACATGTGCCCCAAACCAACGGAGCCGTCGAAGCAAAGAAACAAGACTCGGAAAATATCATCCGGAAAATAGCTGTCCAAGGTAGAGATTGGCCCGAGAAGTTACACTGGCACTGCGGGGGCTCTGAGAACATCGGTCGAACGGCAAGCGGGAAACACCTTTTGCCCTCACATACGGAATGGAAGCCGTACTCCCAATCGAGCCGGAAATCCCCTCGCTCCGTATACCGCCGGAAAGCCGATCAACGAGGTCGAATGGCTCAGTCGCCATGATGAATTGGCCCTACTAGACGAACGCCGATGAAGGCCGTGGAACACATCCGAGCCTACCCGGGAAGGATGGCGAGCCTTCGACAAGAAAGTAAAGCATCGGGAGATCCGAGAAGGTGATCTCGTTCTAAAAGAAAAGCCCCCAAGCCCGTATCAACCCTCTCGGCAAATGGGAGCCCGTATGGGTCGGGCCATATGTCGTCCGTAAGATCTTCTCCGAGGAGCCATGCAACTTCCTTGAGACCTCGACGGGAATCCCTTTGTACACCCAAGAATGGTGACAAGCCGCGCAGATACTACGCATAAAAAAAAAAAGAGACCAAAAAAAAAACAAAAAAAAAAACAAAAAAAAAAACAACAAAAAAAAGAGTGCTAAAAAGAGTAATACCCAACTAGGTTAGAAACCCGAAAAGGGCTGGCCTAGGTAAAAATGAGGTTGCACCAAAAAAAAAAAGACCAAAAAAAAAAAAAAAAAAAAGAGTGCTAAAAGAGTAATACCCAACTAGGTTAAAAACCCGAAAAGGGCGGCCTAGGTAAAAACAGGTTGCACCAAAAAAACAAAAAAAAAAAAAAAAAAGAGTTCACCAGGTTGAACTACGAAGACCCGAGCTCCTCAAAATGAGGGGAACGTAGGGCAAATGAAACGGTTCGGTCTAAAGCACAAATAAAAGCCATACTTTGGCATCAATACAATTGATCGCACCATGAAAGCGTCTCGAAAAACTCTAAAGCAATTCAAATATTCATTACAAGTTAAAAGCTCTTTGATGAGTCTAAGCCCGATTCATTCCTACAATCGGCAACCCGCTAAAAGAAAACTAAGATACATAATCAAACTAATGTGTCTCGTATGGCAAGGAAGGGATACTTGGAAACCTCGAGTCACTCCAAGCCACTCATCGGCCTCTCCCTTCTTCTTCCCCCTCCGAGTCTTTCTCTTCGAACCGGAAAAATGTCGGTATTCCTCCTACCAAGCTCTGGTATAGGAACAGTATCAAACCGGCCTCTGTCGGGGCTTAGTAGCCCTAGCGTCATCCCTCATCTCCTGTAACCTAGGCGGTAACATAGGAGCCCTCCTCTCCCGTCTCTTGACGTAAGCCTCATGTCGAGTCACGGCGTCTCCGCTCTGTCGCGAGGATTGGCCCTCGCCTCGGCCCTCCTCCTCTCGAAAGCAGTCGAGAGTCCTCCGCACCCATAATGGCCTCACGCCGCCTCAGAAATAGCCACCCGAGTCCCTCCAAGATGCCCCTCGTACCAATCCAGTACCAAGTGGTCAAGAACACCGGTCTCGGACGCACGAGAATGACCCGAGGGGAAAGGCATCATACCTCCATGCTCGGGAAAGAAATGGAAACACCGAGGGATCATCCATGGAAACAGGAGCCACCACCCCTGGTGGCTATATCATCAAACCTTCCAAAGGAACTGCTCCAAGCCAAAGCTGTCTCGGGACCGAGGCCGGAATGTAGAAACCGGACTCGAGAAAGCCCCGGAAGCATAACCACTGGGACCCATCTCAAGCACTCTGCGAGTCTCCACCCGCCAATGAGGCACCAACCATCGATATCTTCGCCCGGCGACCCGCCATCCAACGCTCCCACGAGCCCCGATCATCAAAATCTACATCAACACCTCTCTGGCAAAAGTCCAAGGCCTGATCATATCGAGAGGTTTCCCGAAGAACCCCAAACGCTCCATCGGCCGGGGTCAAGAGGAACGGGCTGCCCCGTGCATATACCGCCGTCCGGTAGCTAATCTGTCGAGAGCATGAAAAGTCTCCCCAAGAATCAAAGGAACGACATCTACGCCGGGCGACGGTGAACGACAACATCCGGCGAGACCGATGGCAGATCCCAAAGGAATAGACCATGAACAGGGTGCCAAACATACAAAGTGCAAAGGCATCCCAATAGGCATCATCCACCAAGCCTAGGCCCCTAAATCTGTCGGGAAGACCGGAAATATCGAAATGATCGGGACCGCGGATCATACCTTGCGCTTCCTCCGGGGAAAGATGAAGGAGGACGCACAATCTGTCAACAAAAGAAGCCCCTCCGGGCAAAGGAACCGCTATCTCTTCCACCTCCGGACCTCCAAGCAAGGCCCGAAATTCTTCCACAGTCGGAACAATCTCGTTGAAGGAAAGGCAAAAGACATGCCTTCTAGTATCCCAAAACGAAGAAGAAGCTCTTAAGAGGTCATAATCCGGAACCAATTCTTTGAGAGACCACAAGCATCGTACCTTGTACCTTTCTTCAAAGAATGATCTTCTCTCGTGCATGATCTCCCTACACCACTCCTTGAACTTTTCAAAGAACAACATTTGCCTTTCTTTGGACAATTTTGGAGAATTTTTGGCCATTTCCATGGTTTTCTCTCTTTCTCCCGAAAATGGGCTGTTTGAATTTGGAGGTTGAAGAGGATATTTGAATTTGAAATAAAGCAAGACCAGTCTGAACCAAAATTAAAGAACAATGTCGAGATGCGAGTCCCATCCGCGCGGATGGGATTGCTTTCCCAAAAAAAAAATCTCGCAACGGTCCAAGCCGCTACGCCAAAAAGGAATATTCCGTCCCGGTTGCTCGAAACTCGTGCAAAAACCTCCCCAAACCAGTCCATATACCAAACACCCTTGCAAAAAAAACCAAGGCTCATGCAACACTTTGCATTCATATTGCATTGCATTCATAAAATAAAATCCTAAATTATTACATTCCAAAAATAGAGTGTGCATAAAAAAAACAAACAAACATAAATAAAATCCTAAATTATTACATCCAAAAAAAAAAAATGTGCATCATCTGTACAAATCTACATCTCCCAAACAAAATCAATCGGAGGCTCCAGCGCCCGCTGTCTCCCCCCGGCCCCTCTTGCGACTCGGGCCCGCCTCCTCGGGAGCCCCGAAAATCTCGGGCTCGAGAATCGTCCTCGTCTCCGAGAGAGGCTCGTCGGGACCAACCGGCACGCTCGATAGGGCAAGCCGAGATCCGCGAAAAATCGTACCCGAAGGCGAAGGCGTCGGACTCCCGCACGTACGAAGACGACCCGCCATGCGCCATACGTGTCCCTGCCCGTGTGGATCCTCGAGAATGACGTGATCCGAAGGCAACACCGCACGAGGATCAAGGAGAGGAGACAAAGGAGTCTCGAGGAAGTCTCCGAGCGAATAGGGAAGCCTCCGTCGACAGGCGCCGGCCGTGGTCGCCTCGCTCTAGCACTGAGGAGCCCCGCAAGCGACCATCCTCCTAATGAATCTCTTGGCCCCGATCACTTGCTTCGTCGGCTTCTCGACGACCACCTCCGAAACCGCACAAAAGAAAAGCGTCAAAAAAAAAGGGTGATGCTAAAGATGATGAAACAAAGGAAAGAAAAGAAGGGGAAAAGGTGAAACCATACCTTCATACAGGACGAGGCCGGAAAGCTCGTGGAAGTCGCTCGGGGGTGAGGATGCGCACCCTCAATCGGACCCCATCCTGGATATAGGAAAAATCCGTCCGAGGGTACCGCGGGATCCCAAGCCCTCCCTATCCAGAACCCGAGGCATCCTCGGCCTCCTCAAGACGAATGCCGCATACGGCTCAATCGCCACGAAGTCCGAGAAGTGCCGACCTGCTCGGTAATCATCCCAGTCACGGACCGATCGCTCGGGTGCATCATATCGGCGGGAGGCTCCACCGGTGTCCTCAAAGGCGAGTTCACGCCATGCCGGCGCGTCACCCTCTCTCCCGGATAATAGGCATCGCAGGTCGGACCCCTCAAAATCCTCCGCCGCACCGTCCGGATCTCGGCGCCCTTGGTGCGCTACCTCAAAGCGATCCCGGGGAAGAATATCATCCCCTCGTCCGTCTCAGCCTCCGTCAAAGGAAGGCAATCCGCGTACCTAAGAGTCGTACGACCCCTGGAGCTTATCTTCTCCCGGGCATGCTTGGACCAAGACTGCATGGCCGGATACGCCCGACGTACTCCGCCGGTGTCGCCACACCGTGACGTGGAAAAACTCCAACGCCCATACTGCGAAAGGTAAAAATCCAATCAATCCGGTGCAAAAGAAAAGTGCGTGCTAAAAAAAAAAAAAGAGAGGGAAAGCAAAAGAGAGAGCTTATACCTGTGGCAAACTCGAAGCAAGACAAGGAGCTCACAGCCTTCCGCCGTACCTATCAAGAGCAAAATAAAGCTCTGCTGCCCGGCCTCTCCCCACGAGACATCTCCGGCCGTCTCCATGTCCTCCAAGGACCTCAGCAAGGCAAAGACTGCCGTCCCCTCAGCATGCCCAAAGAGGGTGCTCGAAAAGGCAAACCACAAGAAGGCCCTGGCAATCTGATCGGCGCCTATCCTCTCCTCCCCAGCCTCATAACTCGCTATGGTCTCCACAATCTTGCCGTAGACCACGGCATACTCCATCCCCATCCCCTTTTTGGGAATAGGGGAAATCCCGAAGAGCTGCAGATCGGCATCGCTATAGCCATCCCGCCACTCAATGCTTGCGTCCATTAAAGAGACAGCCCGTAATCGCGGCATAGTCGGAGGGCGTAACCGTAGCCTCGCCCCGGAAGAAGTGGAAGGTGTGGGTCGCGTCCCACCGGTCTTTGCGCGAGCAAACATCAAGCCCTTGCTCTTAGGGAACTTGACCAGTCCCCTCAAGCACTCGACGAACTCCCAGAGCCCCGTCTCGACAACAATCTGTCTCGGACTCGGCAAAGCTCCTCGGCCCGCATCCGGAAGCCGATCCCACAAGTCAATCACAGACTCCACCGATCCTCGAGTCTTCATTTTGTTCAGCTGCTCCGTCACAAAACGGTGTCCGCCCTGTAAAAAAAAAAAGAGAGAGAGAAAATGTCAAAAAAAAAAAAATTGCATTTACATTAAAAAAAAAAAAATTCGACAAAGATAACAAAGATACAATGAGCATAGCCCCATTTTTCTCGCATGAAAGAAAACAATTTTCAACAAGTCCCAATGCATGCATTCCTACGGAAGTAAAAACTCCGTCCCATTTTCATAAAATAACATGCATCATCTCAAAAAAAAATGCATACATGCATATCATCCATCTTACATGCAACGGGAGGAAAAATCCGTCCCACTTTTCAAAAAAAATCCTAAACATACATACATCTCATATTGGCAAAATGCCCATTCTTTCCAAACAAAATGCATGCATTGCATCATCATATCAAAATTCAATTTCAAAAAAAAAAAACCATCATCATCATCAACATGCAATATTCAATTTCAAAAAAAAAAAATCACAATTCTTCGAATTTTCACATGTAATTTTCGAATTGAAAAAAAAAATGTGGCAAAAATGCCAATTCTTTTTCCCAAGCAAAGTGCACATTTTGGGTTACTCATATACTCATCATCAACATGCAAAGCATCAAAATCAAAATTCAAAGCCAAGAACATCAATCATTCGAGTTTTCAAAAAAAATTTTAATTCAAAAATCACCCAAAATTCAATTTTCGAACAAGGAATCAACAAAGGGATCAAAGGGTTTCAAAGTATACCGTTCGAAGATGCGGATCCGAAGCCCAATGTTGCCAAGCATCGGGGTAATGCTCCTCCTCAACCGATTGCGAAAGATTGTAATGCCTCCTCATCCGGACGAGCTCCAATCGCCTCTCCGCTACCGGGCCACGTCCTTGGCCTTGAAAAGCGCCTTCCCCGTGTTCCATTGCTCAAAAAATCGAAGAAATCGGAAGATTTTTGAAGCTTTTTGGCCAAAAATGGCGGATTTACAGAATTTTCTCTCTCTCTCTCGTAATTTTCTGCAAAACTGAATGGGGAAGAAGAAAAGGGCGTTGGCCCTAATTAATACCCCTGGTTTTCAGTTCCTATCCGCGCGGATAGGATTGCAAGGGTCAAAATGACCCTTTTGCCCCTTAAAATTTCGTGGACTCGCAATTCAGTCCCCAACTTGACAGAGTTAACCAAAGTCAGCCCCTTGTCAAGAAAATCATCCCCGGCAGTAAAACGTAAGACCGAGTGCCCCGAGAAAGATAACGAGATCCCGTATCTTTCATCAAAAATCTTCCCCGGCAGTCAAACGTAAGACCGAGTGCCCCGAGAAAGATAACGAGATCCCGTATCTTTCATCAAAATTACCCGGCGATCAAACGTAAGACCGAGTGCCCCGAGAAAGATAACGGATCCCGTATCTTTCATCAAAATCTTCCCCAGCCCAAACGTAAGACCGAGTGCCCGAGAAAGATAACGAGATCCCGTATCTTTCATCAAAATTACCCCGGCATGTCAAACGTAAGACCGAGTGCCACGAGAAAGATAACGAGATCCCGTATCTTTCATCAAAATCACCAACGGCGATCAAACGTAAGACCGATTTCCTGCAAATACGTCTGATTTTCCCCAGCAAAGGCTAACGAAATCCCCAGCAAAATTAACGGAATCCCAAAAGCCAACGGAATCTCGAGTAGTACTCGAACTACGAAAGGGCTTGATTCCCACTAGGGATACGTAGGTAGCCTGTCATTAGGTCCAGCCCCTCGACCAAAACGGTCACCCTCTCCTTCGGCGGCGAAGTCCACCGAAAGGCCATTTCAAATCAAGGTTCGAGGCACCTAAAACGCCATCTCCAAGGTCCGAGGCACCTAAAAAGCCATCTCCAAGGTCCGAGGCACCTAAAACGCCATCTCCAAGGTTCGAGGCACCTAAAACGCCATCTCCAAGGTTCGAGGCACCTAAAACGCCATCTTCAAGGTTTGAGGCACCTAAGACGCTATCACTAGGAAAGCGATAAATCGCAAAAATCCCCAGCAGAGCGGATACCCGTCAGACCAAAAATGGTCATTCCTATCCCCAGCAGAGCGGATAGCCATCAGACCAAAAATGGTCATCTCTTATCCCCAGCAACCGACTGTAGAACTCGCTCATCAGGTTCGAGGCACCTAAAACGCCATCATCTCCAGGGTCAAAGACCCGAACTACGACTGGCTTGATTCCCATTCGGGATACGTAGATAGCCTATCGCTAGGTTCAGCCACCCGATCACTCGATCATCCTGCCAAATATGGAGCCTTACTCTTATCGACGACCCCGCTTCCTTCGAAAGCGCCGTCGCCGAGGGGCTACTGTAAGTGCTCCAATTTGAGCTTGTTAGAATTTTCGTTAGAAAATTAACGAAAGTTATAACATTTCTAACAATTCCTAACTATCCTAACATTTCTAACAAAGTGAGGGTAAAATGGGCATTGTTATTTAAGGTTAAACCTTAAAAAGAATCTTAAAAAGAAAAACAAAAGAATAAAACCACAAATAGAAATGCTGGAAACATAATCTGGCTGGTCAATTTGAATTTTGAAAAAGATTATTCCTTGTGTCCAAAGCCTGAAGCAGCAATTAATGAACAGTGCACGCGACTGGATCCATCCGCGCGGACATCTTTGCTATTTTCAGAGGGCTATAAATTGAGCCCTCCAGTCACAAAAATAAGAAAAAAGAACACATTTTGCACCGAACCTCTGGCGAAATATAGAGAGAAAACAGTGAGAATTCTTCAAGAATTGTCACCTTTTTCTCTCCAATCTTTCCCAACTCATATTCATCCACTCACTCTCATATTAAATCCCTAAACACTCATACACTCAAGCCAAACACTCAAGAACACAAGGAAGATTGGTAAACCCTCCTCCTCCTAACCCTAAATCTCAACCATGCATGCATCTTCAAACTACAAAATGTAGTTCTTTCATCTTCTTGCTCTAGATCTAAGAAGATCACCATGGAAGACCATCTCCATGGATGATCTTCTACAAAGATCAAAATTATTTTTAAGCTTTCTTACTTTCTTGCAAAGAAAACTCATTTTCAAAACCCTAAAAACCATTTTCAAGCATGCAATCTTGATTTCAAAGGATAAAATTCCCCTTCCCAAGCAAATGAAATGCTTAGTCCTAATGTACCCCAAGGATGGTTTGGTATAGTTGATTCACCACTAAAATGTCTAGTGATCACTAACCAAAACCTAGGGAAATGGGGACAAGCATGGATGCAAAACCCCCCTTAAAATCATATTTTCTTTCTTGAGAAGTTGCTGTCCAGTAGCAATTTTCTCAGACCTCAGTCCATGGTCTTAATTTTTGGACACAGATGAACTTGGAATTTGGTGTTGACTACAAAATACTTTTTGTAGCCAACATCCAGAGCTTTCCATACATATTTTTACCTTATTTTTTGGGTGAGTAAAACTCCTCTTTTCAAATTTTCTTTCAGAGGCTAGTTCATCAGCTTCTGAGAATCCAGATCTCATATCTGAGGTTTCCAGAAGGTTTTGACCCCTCAAATCTTCTCCAAAATGGAAAATTCCTTCGCACAAACTTTATTTAAGGTGTCTAGAACAACTTTCATTCTCTGAGTTTATCCATATTATGAAGTTTTAAGACCCTTGAATCCCTTTCAAAATCAAAGGTCCACTGCCTTTTTCATTCTGGCAGAAATGGCTCTCAACTTCAAAAGGTCTTTTGAGTACCAAATCTCAATCCAAAAATCTTCCAAAAAATCATGGGATCAGTTTAAAGTCTTAAAAAGATATCCCAATTTTTACTTTTCTGAGTTTCAACTTATTTTGGCCAAAGCACACACATACACACACACACAAATGATTTTCAGCTTGGAAGACTCGTTTTACGAGGCGCGTCGGGTGCACACTAACGTCCTTCCCGACGCGTAACATGACCTCCGAACCTAAATCTCTGATCTCGGGCTTTTTTCAAAGTTTTGGCCTTCAAAATTAAAATGGCGTGGCGACTCCGTTTTCCGGTTTTATTTGGTTTTTCAAAGAAACGCAAAAACCGAATTTTCCCGCGAATGGAAACATCATCACAATATCCTGTACACTTTTGCACGCACGTTCTTCAAACCCGAGGGTGGTTCCAGCTGCAGTCACGGACAGCCTTACGATGCTCCCGGGCGCGCACGGAATCATCCCAACCTCCCCATGGCAGCCAGTGTCGACCAATGCACAGTCCGTGTCACACGTTTCAAAAAACCGTGACTTTTGGTTGGTTTTTGGTCTAGTCCGTGTCATATAGCCCAGTTGCATATCCACGTAAAGGTCAAGCCTTAGCTCATAACGGAAGCCAAGATTTTTCGCTCAAGCGAAACCCTGCCGAAATTCCGACAAGGAAAAATCGGTGGGATCTTGACTCCGACATTGACTTTGACCTTGACCCACACGAAATGCGTAAGATTCAAGACCGAGTCCTTGCCAAAAAATCAAAAGATCTTTCGCTCAAGCGAAGCTCTGCCAAAGTTTCGACAAGGAAAAATTGGCAAGATCTTGACCGGCATTGACTTCGATTCTGACTCACGCACTGCGTATGCAACGAAGTTCAATGTGACACTGTGTCATCCGGCTTTTGCCGCCCGACCCATGCCTATTATTTTCTCGGACATTACCGAAAGTCAAAACGTCATTTCGCTCAAGCGAAACTCGCAAAACTCTGTTAAGGCGTAGAGACGAGACTTTCCCGGTATTGCCTTGACCATAATCCGCATCGCTCGTGCGTTGAAAGGTCCTATGACCCGCTAGACCCGTTAGGAGCGTTCTTTACCCTCGGTCGGTGGGATCCGCGTGCCCTATAGGACCCTCGCCCGGGCCGTCCACCCCGGGAGGTCGAAATACAGTGTGGAATACGAGGGGCTTATAGACGTAGTGACGGAACCCACCGATCCAGGATCTAGAGTAGTTGCGAAAAGAAGGGCAAACCCCTTTTCCAACCAAATAGAAATAAATAAAAGACATTGTTTTAAGTAAACTTGAACAATTAATGTAATCATAATTGCATGGTCCTGTCTCTGAAATCCCTAATCGAGACCTCCTCGGTCCGATTTCCTATTTTCCTATCCTGACCTTTCATGGTCAAATCCCTAATCGAGACCTCCTCGGTCCGATTTCCTATTTTCCTATCCTGACCTTTCATGGTCAAATCCCTAATCGAGACCTCCTCGGTCCGATTTCCTATTTTCATATCCCGACCTTTCATGGACAACTCCCTAATCGAGACCTTTTCGGTCCGATCTCCGATTTTCGATCTTGTCTTTTCAAGGTCTCATCTTTTCCGATCAATTAGGATTAGGAGAAAATGTGTTTTAAGCAAAAGTTAAGCGATAAGTGCATGTTACTTGAGCTTTCAGCCTAAACACTTGTCCCCGAGTCTAAACCTCGCTTACCCCGAGTCTAAACCTTGCTTACCCCGAGTCTAAATCTTGCCTACCCCCTAGTCTAAACCTTGCCTATCCCTTTCCCGCAGCGAGAAAGAAGTGGACGAGAATACCGGGTCAGCAACTTGTTAGCGCAAAATTCTCAGACAGTTCGCCAGAATCCTCAGCAGGCACAGGTTTGTACTTATCGATTGATCCATCCGCCTTATACTTTCTTTTAAGGATCCATTTGCAACCTAATGGTTTGCAACCTGGAGGGAGATCAACTAATTCCCAAGTATTGTTGAGTATTATGGATTCTATTTCACTGTTAATAGCCTCTTTCCAGAACGAACTATCCGGACCGGATAAAGCTTCTTTAACAGTTGCTGGTTCATTTTCTAGCATGTAAGATAGAAAATCAGGACCAAAAGACTTTTCCACTCTTGTCCTTTTGCTACGTCTCGGTTCTTCATCTTCTATTTGAGAAGGACCGGTTGGAGACTCATATGTTCTCTTACTAGAACCTACATCTTTCCTGTCCTTAACCGGAAAAATGTTTTCAAAGAATACCGCATTCCTTGATTCTATAGTAGTTCCTACATGCATATCAGGAATGTCTGATTTGTGCACTATGAAACGGTAGGCACTACTATTATTGGCATATCCAATAAAGACACAGTCAATGGTCTTTGGACCAATCTTGACTTGTTTCGGCTTAGGTACTTCAACCTTGGCCAAACACCCCCACACTTTAAGGTATTTAAAACATGGCCTACGATTATGCCACAATTCATAGGGCGTTTTATCAATACCTTTCTTGGGTATTTTATTAAGAACATAATTAGAATTGAGTATTGCTTCCCCCCACAAGTTGTCGGGTAAGCCTGAACTTATCAAAAGCGCATTCATCATCTCTTTGAGAGTACGGTTTTTGCGTTCAGCAACTCCATTAGATTGAGGGGTATATGGAGCCGTTGTTTGATGAATTATGCCATATTCCCAACATAATCCTTCAAATGGTGCTTCATATTCTCCACCTCTGTCGCTTCTAATTTTCTTAATTTTTAAGTTAAGTTGATTCTCAACTTCTTTCTTATAAGTCTCAAAATCCCCTAAGGCTTCATCCTTACTTCTTAAGAGATAAACATAGCAGTACTTAGTGCAATCATCTATAAATGTAATGAAGTACTTTTTACCTCCTCGAGTTTGCACAAGTTTTAAATCACATATGTCGGTGTGAATTAACTCGAGAGGAGTTGTGTTTCTTTGTATGGCATTAAATGGCGACTTTGTCATTTTTGCCTCAACACAAACTTCGCACCTATTAGTCGAGTCGGATTTAGTCATATAGATTAAATCTTGTCTCGCTAATTTCTTAATGGTGTCGAGGTTTACATGTCCTAATCTATCATGCCATAAATTAGAACTTTCCGACAAATAAACGTAAGAAACACAATTTTTATTCTTCGCACTTTGGCGGATCACAGTCATTATATTCATTTTAAAAAGGCCCTCCTCGAGGTAACCTTTTCCAAGAAACAAACCATTCTTGGTTAGTACAAATTTATCGGATTCAAATACTAGTCTAAAACCGGCCTTACTAAGCAAAGCGCCGGACACCAAATTTTTACGGATGTCTGGGACATGCAGCACATCCAACAAGGTTACTTCTTTTCCGGAAGTCATCTTTAAAATCACGTTTCCAATGCCTTGAACATCGGAGGTTGCAGAATTTCCCATGTAAAGCTTTCTTCCGGAGATGGGAGTATAGGAGGAGAAACTTTCCTTGTTACCACAAATATGGCGGGTAGCACCGGTATCTATCCACCAAGCTTTAGGATTCTCCTCCAAATTTGCAACGTTGGCCTCGAAAACAACCGCTGCAAAGTCTAGGTCCATGTGGTCAACATTATTCGCCTCTTTCTTCGGGAGACGACAATCCCTTGACAAGTGGCCCGGTTTGCCACAATTATAGCAAGACCTTTTGAACTTCTTAGAGCCCTTCTTCTTCCCTTTCTTAGCATTCCCGGCATTTTCGGAATGCTTTCTCTTTGTGCCACTTGTGCTAGCCTCGGCGAGATTGACTTTTGCCTCCATCTTGCCCTTAGCAACTTTGGCCTCATTCATTCTAGTGTTCTCTTCAATTTGAAGACGAACAACAATGTCTTCCAAGGACATCTCTTTGCGTTTATGCTTGAGATAGTTCTTGAAATCCTTCCATGAAGGAGGCAACTTTTCAATGATAGAAGCCACCTTAAATGGATCATTCATGATCATTCCCTCGACATCTAGCCCATGTAGAATGATTTGGAATTCATCTACTTGAGTTGTTACGGATTTGGAATCGACCATCATAAAGTCAAGATACTTACCGACGACAAATTTCTTTGACCCGGCATCTTCGATCTTGTACTTCCTTTCCAAGGTGTTCCACAACGCCTTGGCTAACTCGACGGTACTATACACATTGTATAGTGCATCGTCAAGTCCATTTAAGATGTAGTTCTTACAAAGAAAATTACCGTGAGCCCAAGCTTCCTTTGCCATTTGCCTTTGGGAATCGGGATCACCATTTTCCACCGCCGGAGGATCTTCCTTTAAGAAGCGGTGCAAGCTTAAGGTGGTCAAGTAGAAGAGCATCTTCTGTTGCCATCTCTTGAAATCCACACCAGTGAATTTCGCGGGTTTCTCACCATGACCGAGGTGATGAGTTGTAGAAGCGGGAACAACATGGTTGAATGTAGTATCACCTTGCGAAGGAGGCGTCACTTTTCCTTGACTTGATTCGGTGGAATCTTTCTCATTTGCCATCTTGATGATCTTGAAGAAGCGTTAATAACTTCTTACGATTGTTGGACAATTGTGTAGGCTTCTCAAGAACTTAACTAGAATCTTAACAGAAAAAGATAACGGAGATTGGAAACAAAGAAATCAAGTCGAGTCTTGTATTTAATACAATCTCCGTAAGAAGTTATTGCCCCGCACAGGTGCTTACGGTTTATATGGCAATCTTCTAGTAAGATAAAACGACTTACAAGTAAATGATAGGAGCACTCCAAATCAATTACTCTAACAAACAACACTTTGTTTTGAACTTTGAACTTTGAAGGATTGAATGCAACAATATGCAATGATTTGGGTTTGTTAATCTATCTTACTAGAGGGTAGGAAGGGTAGAAATACAGTATATGTGAATTGAAATTCGGAGGGGAAGTATATAAGGAGAGTCAAAGGGTTTTGTGGCTTTTCCCTTGAAAAGTCACAACTTTTCGTATAATAAAGGCACTTGCAGACGGCCGTGTCCAATGAACTGCACGGCCGTGCAAGGCAATATGCACGGTCGAGTTCAAGGCTCAGCACGGCCGAGTGGCAAGGCAATGCATGGTGCACGGCCGTGTCCTAGGCACTTGCACGGCCGTGCTCGTCAGCCCTTTAGCCACAACAAGTCCAAACCAATTTTGGGACCAACCCAAATCACACTTTGACCCAATATTTAAGTTACAAATCATTTGTCATTAATTTCTCATTCACACGGAAATGGTTTTGAGACATTAAATGAGTTATATATAATCTACAACAAATGTAGATTACCATTTGTAACTAGTTTCGTTAACAAATAACGAACTTTCGTTAGAAACCTAGGTCAACGTTAAGTTAAACTTAACTTTCCGTTACCCATTTCCAACATGTATTTCATTAATTATTTGTTCAAAAAGTAATTAATTTATTATATAAATAATGTATGAAAGAGATAATTAATAGTTATAAATATGGTATTATTCATTCAGTTGTAGCTATAGTTAATTTTCATAAAGGGCAAATTGTATATTTGTCACCCAAAGTTTACCAACGGTTGCAATGTGGCTACCAACGTTGATTTTTTTGCAACTCCCTTCCCACGTTAACATTTCATTGCAATCCAATGAAAAATTCATTAAAAAGTTAACTTTTGTTAAAAATCAACTTGTGTGCCTTGCATACAATTTTGAAGGGGTAAAGATAACATTTAACCTGAAAGGTTAACTCTTGTTAAAAAATTTGTCCCTTGAATCTAATGGGAAATTAACTTCCATTAAAAAAATTAGTTAAAAATGATATTGCTTTACTTTTACTTTGTATCAAAAAACAAATCCTCAACGTAAATGTCCCATGAACTGAACAAAAACTAAAAAAAATGTATTTGTTCGAAATGATGGTTTGACTTTTTGTATTTCCATTTAATTAGAGAAGCTACTACACTACTACCTGAGGACTGAGGTGATTGTACCTGCATCAGATTTGGGCATAGATAGCCTCCCAATTGATAGGTTGAATGATAAATAGTGAGAAAAACACATACATAAACACGCTTTGGAATGGAATGCTTCAAATTGGTAACAATCTCATCTCATTAAACCATCAAATCAGATCTTGTCGCCGGCTATTTCCCCATCCCTCTTACTGAGTTTAACAACAACGCCGGCAACAATCATGTTCATCCCAGCTTCGTCTTCTCATGCCTCTACAACTACGGGCTTCCCATTACTGGACCTCGTTTCTCTTTCCCGTCACAGGCTCCATCGACAAAAGCCTAACCAATCTGAATTCAAAATCAGATACTCCCTCCGTCCCATATTACTTTCCCCGATTGTTTCGAACTCAGTCAATCGAGTTCAACTTTGACTAAATTTTAATATCAATTTACTTATCATAATAAAAATCTAAAAATTGTTATCCATAAAATAACCAAATGATTTATCAATAGCAATTATTAAAATTTCATTAGAATAAATAGATTGATATTAATATTTGGTCAAAATTCATCTCTGTTGACTTGTTACTGTAACAACTGGATAAGGTAATATGGGACGGAGGGAGTATGTGTTTTGTTTTGAAGTAAGGATTCGACTGCAGAGAGGAGGGTGGGGGAGGGGGCGGCGATGGAAATGAAGATGGAGGTGAAGATGAGTGGCGATTTGCTGCCGGTGGGTTGGGGAGGAGCGAGAAGGCAGAAGAAGAGAGTTGGGGATTTTGCCTGGGTTCTTGAAAGAGAATTGTTATTTACCCCGCAACATTATTGAATATCCCCGCAATAACATTATTGAATACCCCGCAATGCTAAGTCTATCTGACATTCAACACTAGTCACACCAGCACTCTCCCTATTTTACCCCTTCTTTTTTCATTCATCGTCTCCTTTACTCATTCATCACCGCCATCGTACTCCGGCGCTTCTTTGTCGGAATCACTTCATCTTCCAACTCCCTGAACCCCAGAACTCAAACACTGTCTTAATTAAGGGTGCTCTGAATTAGAAATAGCCATGGTGAACAGAGTCTACCCTTTCGCCAAACCCGCCACTGTTCCTTCTACCGTCGGCGGCAATTCTTCCTTTCCCGCCACCAAGGCTCAACTCTACAACCACGCTCGTCCCGCCTACCGTCCACAGCCCCGCCGTAGTCTCTGTAGCTGCTGCTGTAAATGCTTTCTCTGGACCACACTCATACTCATCTTTATCATCCTCTTTGCCGCCATTGCTAGATGCCTTCTCTGGGTCCTTTACCATCCCCACCGACCTTCCTTCTCCGTCTCCTCCCTCCAAATCTCCCAATTCAACATTTCCTCCTCCAATACCCTCTCCTCCAAGTTCAACCTCACCCTAATTGCATGTAATCCCAATCATAAGATCACCTTCTTCCACTATCCAATCTCCGTTTCTATCAAATACGACGACATCAACGTCGGTGAAGACCAGTTCCCCATATGGCGGCGATGAATGAAGAGACGATGAATGAAAAAAGGGGTAAAATAGGGAGAGCGGTGGTGTGACTAATGTTGAATGTTGGGTAGACTTAGTATTGCGGGGGTATTCAGTAATGTTGCGGGGGTAAATAACAATTCTCCTCTTAAAATTGAATTAGGTTATACCTAGAGAGGTGTCCATACGGGCTGGCGGGGCAGGCCCAACCCGCCACTAAGCGGGCCGGGGAGGGTTGGCCCAAATTTTCGGCGGGCTGGAAATACGTCAACCCAACCTAACCCGCTTTGGGTTGGTGGGCCAGGCGGGTCAATGTGGGTCAAGCAAATAAATGAAATTTTATCATGAACTAGGATAACATTAATTAGCTTAATCATCTTTGTTTAGTTTTTAATAACAGTAATAAAAAATTTGGTTCACCTTTTTGCAGCATGTAATAAAATGTTGTTATTTCATACAGCAGTTGTTTTTAAAAACCACCTGAACCTGAAATATTTCCACCAATATATAATTATCATGTTTTTAGCACGTTTGATAAATTTATAAATAAAAATATGCAGATAAGAAGTGGAATGAATGACATAAAAGAACAAGTTGTGCCCGTAATATTATATGCTACTTACGGCTAAAGTTGTCAATACGGGCTGGCGGGGTGGGGCGGGCCCAACCCGCCACTAAGCGGGGCGAGGCGGGGCGGCGGGTTGGGGCGGGTTGGGGCAGGGCGGGCTGGCCCAAATTCCCGACGAGCTGGAAATACGTCAACCCAATCTATCCCTATTGCATGGAGGGCGAGCTGGCCCGACGGGCTCAACCCAAATTGACGGCTCTAGTTATACCGCTTAATTTTAACTTTTAGGTCATATGAAAAAGGCCTTTTTGCCCCTTTAAAATCATGTGCAAGGCACATGCTTATGTATTTAACAAGAGTTACAGTTTTAACAAAACTTTCATTGGATTGCAACATATTGTCAATATGGGGAAGAAAGTTGCAAAAAATACAATTTCGATAACCACATTGCAATAGGTGGTAAAACTTGGGTAACTAATATGCAATTTGCCCTTACATAAAACTGATAAAATGTTTTTAAAAAATCATTATTTTGAATCTTTTTCTTTCTTTCTTTCCTTCCGGGGGATGACCATTTACGGTTTCGATTTCGATTTCGAAAAAGGAGAAACCGGAATCGAACCGTGAACTTACGGTTCACGGTTCGAAACCGGCGTCTCAACGGTTTTTTTTTAATAGAAAAAATTATTTCAGAATTTTTTATTATTGAATTTTTTTTTCAAAAAGATAGAAAAAAACTAAATAAATGAAAGTATATAAAAGAAAAGAGGTACGGACTACCCTTTATTTTTTATTTTATTTTTATTTTTTACTGATTAGGAAACAATATTTTAGACTTTTTTATTAGTGGTTTTTTTTTTTACAAAAATATATATAAAAAAGATAGAAAAAAACTAAACAAATGAAAGTATATATATAAAAGAAAAGAGGGAAGGAAGGACTATCCTATATTTATTTATTTATTTTATTTAGTAGGAAATAATATTTTAGACTTTTTTATCAGTGATATTTTTTACAAAAAGGTATATAAAAAAAGATATAAAAAACTAAACAAATGAAAGTATATAAAAGAAAAGAGGGACGAACTACCCTATATTTATTTTTTATTTTCTTTTAATTTTTTATTTAATATGAAATAATATTTTAGACTTTTTATTAATGATTCTTTTCAAAAAGGTATATAAAAAAGATAGAAAAAAACTAAACAAATGAAAGTAAATAAAAGAAAAAATGTGACGGTACCCTTTAAATTTTATTAATCATTGGGAAAAAATTATATTAGGGGGACAACCAAACCTTACCATTTTATAATTAAGGGAGAATATTAGGAGCCTTTACCTCCTTTTATTACAATAATTATCTAAATTCTAACTTATAAAAAAATTATAGTAACAATTAAATAAATTACATTATACTTACCTTAATCGATTCTCGATTTAGTTCTATAAATTACTCACCTTCGCCATCAAGAAGATCTGTTGGCTTGTCGTCTTACTTTCTTTTTTTCGATCTAATCCAATAATTCAACAAATTACAAGCTTCAAAACTATCGGATGATAAATTGTGACAATTATGCTACATATTCCCAACAATGTTAAAAGCTTGCTCCACCGAAATCGTTGATTCGAGACAAGCAAGTACTTCTCGTGCAATTCTAAAAATGATAGAAAAAGAGTGTTCTCTCCTTTACCACCAACTCAAAATATCAAATAGATTTTCTTGTTCAAATCCGGTGGTCAAATATTTATCAAATTTATCATTAACAGTTTAACACCGCCACGAGATTATTTTCTTCCATAAAAACTTGACACAAATGATGATGAGGAATGTTGAAATATCGAAGAAGAAGAAGGTCAATTGTTGTTGCATATGCATCACCATATATTGACTTGTATTCCTAATAAATTTCTAAAAATGCTTGCTAACACTAGCGAGTTTTTGACCTACGTTAGGCATATTAGGATCTTCCAACAAATAAAAGTTTAAATAATAATATTCTAAAAATTGAGTTAAACCATAATTTCTAACTCTAGAATCTAATAACTTAGCAACCAAAAAAATATCGAAAATGTTAAGCAAATATTTTTCCCACAATGATCAACAACTAAAGTTGAAGTACGGTAATACGTACCGGATAACGCCAAGGTTGCCGCCTCGAACTTATTCAACAAATTAATTATACTTGCACATTATTCCCATTGTGCAATATATAATTTTGTACCATAATGGGTACCATAGTTAATGGATCCCAAAAATATTCAAATTTCATTTCTCCAAAAATAAGTTTCTTCTGAAACATGAATGGTAGAATTCCATATAGTTGAAACATCTATTGGGAATCTTTTTTATTTTTTTTTCCATGATTTGTGAAATATTGCTTTCATAGCCTTGTAATTTCTGATATTTTCATAATATCATAAATAGCATCTTTAATTGCATTAATATAAGTTTCCAAATCACGCAAACAATATTGCACATATAAGTTTAAAATATAAAAAATGCATCTAATATGAAAATATCTACCACCTAGTGATAGTATACGAACTAAAATTAATTCAGGCAAACTAGCGATATTAGAACTAGCATTATCAAAAGACATTTAAAAAACTTTATCAATAATATTATATTCATGCAAAATTGTTTGTAACATATGAGCAATGTTATTTGCGGTATGTGACTTATCAAATAATTTATATGTAAGTAACCTCTTTTAAATTTTCAAAAAATCATCAATCCAATGACATGTGAAAGCGTGAGCTTTTTAGGGAACTACTTGGTTCCTTATTTATTTTGACTTCTATTATGGTAAGAAGATTTTGAGACTTTCATGGAGATTTATAAGTATTCTACTTTGACTAGGAATAGTAAATATAGTAAATATCTTTTATTTATGTACATAGTTTTATATTAGGACTAACCCACTAATATTTGATTTCCTTGTGAGTGTGTTTTATGTTTTCATATAGGAAAAGGAATCTCACAAAGGAAGAGGTCGATTGCATGAAGATCTTCTCAATGGTGCACTATAAATTCAAGACATTCAGCACATGAGAAGCTACGGATTTTAGAGAGAAAAATACACATACTTCATAGCATTCGACTTTGTTGATTTTAGGTTGTGAGCTTACATCCGTAACTCACATCTAGGTTTTTATAAAGTTCTCTTGTTTTACTTCTGATTGAATAAGTCCTACTTGGGAAAGGGGAGTTGTTCATATCGTAGAAGGTGATTAGAACTTGTTTAGTATTTTCATATTTTAGTTTTTCACTTATTTGTTTTTGTAAGAAACAAAAGTTTTTATAGTGAAAGATTTTTGGGCGTAAGCCTAGTTTGCTGATCACACAGATCAGTAAGCGTAAATAACTCTTGAGTTATTGCATTTAATTTGTTTTTAATTACTTTATTCCGCTGCATTATCTGTGGATGTGTGGACAGTTGTGAGACACATCTGTACTCACATCCTTTGCCTATTGCGTGATCTAAGTTTCCTAGCTATACGAAACTTTCAATTGGTATCAGAGCCAACTCTCGAAATATTACTGAGTGTTGATCCAGAAAGTGTAGTCATTATGGAATGCCAAAATCACCAAAATAGGCCACCTGTCTTGGATGGCACAAATTATTCTCTTTGGAAGTCTAAAATGCGAAATTACATCAAAAGTATTGATGAAAGAGCTTGGATGTGCATTCTTGTTGCATGGCAACCTCCTACTGTGGAGAAAAAGCCATCTTCTGGTGTTGGTGAGTCATTTTTTGAAAGAAAACCTGAAGAACAATGGACTCTTGATGAAATACAAGCTGCAAATTACAATTCAAAAGCCATGGGTGCTATTTCCACCATGTTTCGGAATATGTACAAGCTTATAACAAATGAGAGTATAGCCAAAACTGCTTGGGATATTTTGCAAACTCAATGTGAGGGAGCACCAAGTGTGAAGGCTACCAGGCTTAGAATTTTAATGGATAGGTTTGAGTTACTTCGAATGGAAGAAACTGAGGATATTGTGTCATATCGCTAAGATTCATGAGATTTCAAATGAATGCACAAGTCTAGGAGAATCTATCTCCAATGCAAGACTTGTTAGTAAAATTCTAAGGACCTTGCCCGAGAGGTTTAACATTAAAGTAGCCGTGATTGAAGAAACAAAGGACACAAATACCGTAGGTCTTGACACTATCATAGGAATCTTGACCGTGTTTGAGCTTAACCTTGAGGCTCGAGAAGAAGAACAAAACACACAGTCTTGCCCTTAAAAGTACTTCTTTGCTCTACCAAAAGAGCTTGTGAAATTATCCTCCGAGATTGACAAGTCTAATCTTGAAGATGAGGATGTAGCTTTTATTTCAAAGAAATTCGGTTCTATACTTGAAAAATAGAAGGATAAGCAAATTCCCCAATAGACCTACTTCGATACTCTTGAAAAGCCAAAACCTAGCACCGACACCGGATTCAAGAAACCAAGTTTTGAAAATAAATCATCTGAATCTGTCCAATGTAGGGCATGTCGTGGCTTTGGTCATTATGCCGATGAGTGTGCTAACACACTTAAAAAGAAGGGAATGAGCTTAACTGCTACCCTTAGTGACAAAGTGAGGATGAGGAAGAAGAAGTGGCTAATATGTCTGTCTTAAATTGCCATTCCGTGTTTAATGCCTTTTCGCAGATATAGAAGAATATAATCCCGAAAATCCCTTGGATGTGGGCTCGGTTGTGTACACATCCGGTGTCACATCTCGAACAGTCTTTGAAGCTGTTTCTCTGTCAAAGGAGATTCAAGATGATGAAGATGAAGAAAGGGACATTCCCTATGAGGAACTCTTTGCCACATACAAGGAGCCGCATACGTATTGGATGAAAAGATTGGACAAAATTGAGGTACTTGTTAAGGTAAACAAATCTCTTTCGATAAATTAGTTTGCTTGTGAAGATGAAAAAATTTGTACTTTCAAAGGAAAATGATGCTCGTAAAGATACCATTGCAAGACTTGAAGTTCTTGTGACCAAAAGAGAAGTTGACCTTGAAAAATTCAAGAATGAATGTGAAAAGCTGAAAATACTTTTACTAAATTAAATAAAAGTAAGATGAAAATGGAAGAAGCTTTTACGTAGGTCAACGTGACAAAACCGGTTTGGGTTTTGAAAATAATTTTGTAAAGGAGGGATGTGAGGCTTCTACCTCAAAATGTGAAAAAACAAGTTTTTAAAGAAAAAGTCATTACGAGTGAGAAGAGACCTAGGAAGAGGCATTACATTTGCCATTACCGCCTAGCTCCCGGTCACATTAGGCCCTTACATTACAAACTCAAGGCCGATAAAAGCGGTCACTTCAATCGGCCTCGGATGTGTGAGAAGATGTATGCACATCCTAACACACATCTGTCAATCCGAGACCTCTCGCAACCCAAAAGAAAAGCATTAAACGGTGGGTGGCCAAACCAATTACTACCTCGCAATGTTGTTTACTCTTCCCTCAAGAGTCTTGTCTCGGCTCTTGGTATTTTGATAGTGGGTGCTCTAGGCACATGATTTGGAAACCAAGCAAGTCCTTCTTGATTATGAAGTGATAAATGGAGGGAAAGTAAATTTTGGTGGAGGTGCTCAAGGAAAGATTGTTGGGAAAGGAACCCTGGATGTTAAGGGTCTCCCAAAATTGCACATAATGTGTACCATGTGGAAGGCTTGAAAGCCAACCTAATAAGCATCGAGCCAACTGTGTGATGATGATCTTTATGTGAAGTTTGATAAGCACTTGTGTGAAGTGTTTGATAAGGATAATACATGTGTGTTCACTGGTCCTAGATCCGCCGACAATTGTTACCAATTTGGTGACAATCTTTCTTGCCTAAGCTCAAAAGCTAATGATGTCAATCGTGGCACCAAAAATTAGGGCATGCTAGCCGTAGAACTCTGGAAGAACTTCAAAGGTTTGAAGCTATTAAAGACCTCCCTAAACCGAACTTCAAGAACCCCGATGTCCGTGGTTCATGTCAAAAGGAAAACAAACAAAAGCATCACATAAAAAGGTCCAACAATGCTCCACAACTAGATGTTTGGAGATGATTCATACCGATTTAATGGGACCTATTGAAGTAGAAAGCTTTGGTAGGAAAAAGTATGCCTTTGTGTGTGTTGATGATTATTCTAGGTACACTTGGGTAATGTTCTTAAGAGAAAAGTCGAAACAATTGGAGAATTCAAGAATTGGTACAAAAGGGTGAGAAACCTTTATGGCCTTAAGACCGTAAGAATAAGGTCCGACCATGGCACCGAATATGAGAATCAAATGTTCAACAATTTTTGCAATTCTAAGGGAATCACTCATGAGTTTTACGCACCAATCACCCCACGCAAAATGGAATTGCCGAAAGAAAGAATAGAACCTTGCAAGAAATGGCTAGGGTCATGCTAAGTTCCAAGAACCCGTCCAAGAAATTTTGGGCGAAGCTTTAAACACCGCTTGCCACATTGGCAATAGGGTGTTTCTAAGGATTGGTAACTGCTTGTCACCCCATATCAAATCCTCCTTGGGAAGAAACCAAGCGTGAAATATTTTTATGTGTTTGGATGTGTTTGCTATATTCTCAATGATAGAGAATACCTGTCCAAGTTTGATTCAAAGAGTGACAAAGCAATTTTCCTGGGCTATTCCACAAACAAGTAGAGCTTACGAGTTTTCAATCTCAAAACTAAGACCATTATGGAATCGCTAATGTTAAATTTGATGACTCACTTGATCTTAACCTCAAGACTCGCCGAGGATGATGTTTCGGGTTGCTTCTTTGGGACTGGAAGGATGAAGAAACAGTATGAAAAATCAAAAGAAGCTTCCAAAGGCCGATAAAAATGTTGAACTGATAAGGATGTAACCAAGGATGTGGACACATCCGGCTCCACATACGAACCCACATCTACTCCCACATCCACTCAAACTCCTGTAACTGAGGACAGTTCCTCTGATTCTGATCAGGATGAAGCTCCAGAAGGTAATGTGAATGGCTGTGTGGATAGATCAAAGGATATTCCTTCTAAAATCCAGAAAAATCACCCCACTTCACAAGTTGTGGGAGATATGCATGCTCAAGTGAGAACAAGACAAAAGGACAAAGTTGATTATAGAAAGATGGCTGATTTATGGAGTTGCTCCTCAGCCTACTCCCAGGTAAGTTTCTGTTGTTTTGTTTCAAAAATTGAACCTAAGAATGTTGCTGAAGCATTGAAAGATGCTGAATGGATTATGGCTATGCAAGATGAATTGATTCAATTTGAAAAGAATGAGGTATGGACTCTTGTTCCTAGGCCCTCACATGGTAATGTCATAGGAACCAAATGGATTTTCAAGAACAAAACTGATGAGCAAGGTGTGATAACTAGAAATAAAGCTAGGTTAGTTGCTCAAGGTTATACTCAAATTGAGGGAATTGATTTTGAGGAGACATTTGCTCCTGTTGCAAGAATTGAGTCCATTAGGCTTTTGTTAGCCATTGCTTGTTACCTCAAGATTACTCTTCATCAAATGGATGTTAAGAGTGCTTTTCTAAATGGGATATTAAATGAGGAAGCTTATGTTGAACAATCTAAAGGCTTTGTGGACTCCAAGTATCCTAATCATGTGTATAAGCTAAAGAAAGCTCTGTATGGGCTAAAACAAGCCCCTAGAGCTTGGTATGATAGGTTGACTGACCATTTGCTTCAACTAGGATTCAAGAGAGGTGAGGTTGACAAAACCTTGTTTGTAAGGAGAAATAAAAAGGAGATTCTTGTGGCACAAATCTATGTAGATGACATTGTGTTTGGATCAAATTCTGATTCAATGCTGGCTGAATTTGTGGATAGCATGACTTCCACATTTGAGATGAGTATGGTAGGTGAGTTGAACTTTTTCTTAGGTTTACAGATTAAGCAATTCAGAGATGGCATGTTCATTTCACAGTCTAAGTATGCCAAGAATCTTGTGAAAAAGTTTGAGCTTGAACACTCTTCACATCAAAGAACCCCAATGGGATCTTTTCAAAAACTAAGTCATGATTCTGATGGTGAGAGTGTTGATCAAACCCTTTATAGAAGCATGATAGGAAGTCTGCTTTACCTCACTGCAAGTAGACCTGATATTATGTATAGTGTGTGTCTCTGTGCAAGATACCAAGCCAACCCTAAAGTGTCCCATCTTAAAGCCTTGAAAAGAATCATTAGGTATGTGAGTGGAATTTGTGAACCTAGGTCTGCATTACTCTAAAGAAACAAACACCAATTTGGTTGGGTACACCGATTCGATTGGGCTGGAAATAGTGATGATAGAAAGAGTACCACTTGGTGGATGTTTCTACCTAGGAAATAACCTTGTGTCTTGGTATAGTAGGAAGCAAAATTGTGTGTCCTTGTCCACCGCCGAAATTTGAATATGTTGCCCTTGGGAGTTGCCGCACACAATTACTTTGGATGAATCAAATGCTAAAAGATTATGGATTGAATAGCAAAGTTTTGACTGCTTTTTGTGATAACAAAAGTGCCTTGGACATATCTAAAAATCCTGTCCAACATTCTAGAACAAAGCACATTGATATTAGACATCATTTCATCAGAGATCTTGTAAAACAAAAAATTGTGTGTCTGGAATTTGTTGGGACTGAAAATCAATTGGCTGATATATTTACAAAGGCATTAGATTTGGAGAGATTTTCCTCCTTGAGGAAGTCTCTTGGCTTGTGTGATATCTAAGGTTGTGAGACCAGATGTGTCTCACATCCTCTAACACATCTGTAGATTAGTTTAACTGGAAAAAAAAAAAAATCCAAAAATATCATGCATTAGCACGAAATTTCTCAGTGTGGTCACTTGTGAGTCCTCATCTTGACATTATTTTTGATCACTTAATTGTGAGCACTTCCTGTTCATGTTACCTTTTGGTGACTTGATATAACCTTCCTAGGTATCTCACAGTGGGTGCTAAAAGAAAAAAAAATATATATATGTGAGAAACAGCTGCTTCACCCTTAGTATGAAGCCATACCATTGTGATCAAGTGATTTTCATAAGAAAAATTTGAAGTCAAACTTGATAAGATCATTGGGAAAAAGGGCTATCTTTGGGATCAAGTAAAGTGAAAGCTACTCACATTGCAAAAATCCACAACAAAAAAATTGGTGGATGCATCCTAGAGGCTGTGCAGATTGGATTATTGCTCATTGACTTTTTGTGATCTAAATGTGTCCCCATATGTGACTCACATCCTATGCCACATCCATAAGCTGAGAATATTTCCATCACCTGTGTGGTTGCATCATGCTAGGCATATTGCATTTTTAGGACATATAGGAGCTTTGTAAATATGCTAGTTAATTAATTTTCTTTCCTAGTTCATTCTTTGATTATATAGGTTTTTGATCTCCAATATCTTTCATGAAAGAAAAAGGTGTGTATCAATCCTTGTTTGAAAAGGTTGGAAAATTCAATTGGGATTCTGTTTTTAAATAAAGATATGGCCGAGATATTTTTTGTTTCCATAAAAATCTAACAAAATCTTGGTTTATTTTAATCCCCTATTTTCTTGGAAGGTGATTGTGTGTGGTAACCTCAAAGGTTTCTAGCCGTTGGAGATCTCTTAAGGATTTTGTGCTGTGCTGAACCTTTTTGGAGAAGGTTTCCTAATTCTATTAGGAAAGGGGGAGCTGTGAGTATTTATGAGACCTCACATCCGTCCCATCCCCCATAAACCTTGATAAAACCCTTTGTTCTTCCTTTCTCCTTGCACACAATTACTCACACATTGCTTTAATTTCTTCATTAACTGCTCCACCTAACCCAATTCGTTAAATCAAATGGCCGATCATTCAAACATCAGAGAGGAAGACGTTCTTGACATTGCTCCCATCTCAATAGCTAAAGGCGAGGGTTCCGTTGTCTTAAACCCTGTGATTTCCAAATTTCTTGCTGAATTTTCTTCTCCATCGCCTTCGTCCGAACCAACTGTTATGGAAGCTTCTTCTCCAAATCCCCCACATTGGAAGCCGTGAATGTGCTGAGGTAAACCCTAAGGCTCCATCCTCTCCGGTGATTCCACCATCGGATGTCGCCCCTGTCTCAACCTCTGTGGATCCTTCTTCAACCAAGAAGAGGAAGCTTTCCCAAGCTAAACCCCCAAAACCTGCTGCTCCTCCAGTGCCCCGTCGAAATCTTCGTCGTTCTGGTAGGGTTCGCAAATTGTCAGAAGCTGACAAGGCCAAGAATCTACAGAAACCTGGCGGGAAACCCTCTACAGCCATTGCTCTTGAGGAAGATGAAGAAGAAGAAGAGGTAATTCCTCCTCTGATTAGGACTAAGGCTCAACCCCCAATTATTCCTCCCGTTGTTGTTGATCCTGTCCCTGCAATTCCCCCTTCTGATAATATTCCCCATGTTGATCCCATTACTCCTGTTGAGGATGCTCCCCATGTTGACTCTGTTTTTCCTATAGATCCTATTGCTCCATCTTCTCCCATTATCCCCATTGTTGTTTCACCCCCTGAGGATAATACTTCTGCTCCTGTTGTTGAGCCCTCTGTTCCCTTGGTCTCTAGTCCTGTTGAGGATCTTATATCCTTTAGTGATGAAGAGCCCTTGGCAAAAATCTTAATGGATTTAAAGGGTAAGAAAAAGGTGGCTGCTACTGATTTAGAGCCCATTGATGATGAGACTGATTCTAGTTATGATAGTGATAACACTGCATCTGATGAGAACTACAAGCTAGGGAGAGAAGAGTTTGATCAAGAAAAAGAGGACCAAGAGTTAGACTCCTCTGCTGCTGATGACACTGAGATAGAATCCATCCAAGTCCCATTCCCTTCAAAGGATGTGTCTGAGGATGTGCCCACATCCAGACGCACATCTACAAGGAAGAAAGTTGAAAAGGGTATGTCTTCTACTATTTCTGTTGTCTCTACCCCTAAACCCTTTTCCAAGAAGTTTTTAACCAAAAAGGCATCTGATAGGTTTGCCTTAATTTCTTCCAAGGCCTTTGTTGTAGAAATGAAAAGGGATAGGGAAACTTTTGCTAAGCTTGGGATGGACAAATTCTTTGAGGAAAGAGGATTATTCTTAACTGTTGACCATCCCCTTCCTTTCTATCCTAAAATGATTTATGAGTTTTATGCCAATTTGCCTAAGGGATTAGATAAGAACTACTCCTCTCCTCCCACTGTCTATGTTAGAGGAGTGTTTGTCCCTTTTACCCCTTCTGTCATCAATGATTTGCTTGGATTGAATGATTATTTGGATGAATTGGTTTCAATTGAGGATGATGAACTTGTGTCTGCCATTACCCATGGCAAAGTAACCTCTTGGCCTGTGAAGCCTAAGGATTTAGGAAGTGGTTCTTTATCTTCCCTTTATTGTTTTCTTCACTCCATTCTTGTTGCCAATCTTTGCCCCTCCAATAACAAAACCTCAGTTACTAGGGTGCAAGCCTTGCTTCTTTATAGATTGGGAATTAAGAGGCACATTAATTTTGGTGACTTCATCTTTAGAAAGATTTGTGATTATGGAGAGTCTCCATCAAAGAAATGGTCTTTACCCTATCCTTCCTTGATCTCCCAAATCCTCATTGCCAATGGAGTTAAACCTGAAAAAGGAGAAGAAATTGTTGAAAATTTTGCTCTCTTTAAGGAATCTAAGACCCTGCTTGACACTAAGCAAAGACATGTGGATCTTCCTTTGGGTACAGTTCCTGAGCTTGGTATGGAAGATGTGGACACATCTGAAGTCACATCTGAAGAAAATTTTGTTGCTCAGATGAAGGATCTGGATGCTGCAATTATAGCTGCAGAAGCTCAAGCTCAAGCCTCCATTGCTCATGCCAACAATTTGAAAGCTCTTAGGGATAATCTCATTCGATGGCATGATAAGCTTTCTAGTCAAAAAGGGGGAGATGGATCTGGAAATGAAAAGTGGGATGCTGCTGTTGCTGATGCTGCTGCTAAAGCTGTGGCTGATTTTAAGTGGAGACATTTCGATCTTTGATTTAGGGGGAGAAAAGTTTTTTGGTTACAATTTTTAATTCTCTGTTTTAGTTTGTTAGTTTCTAAACAATGGTTTGTAATAGTTTAATTAGGACATGGCTGAATGGTTTTTTTTGCTTTTGCTTAATGAACTGCTGGTATTCTGTTCTAATACTTGTTTTGCAGTTTTTATGTGTGGATGTGTATACACATCTGGCCACACATCCATTCAGGGGGAGTTATGCTTTTCTATATTCTGTGGTCATAATAATGTGATTGTTATAAATCTTTGGTTTTGACCAGAAAGTCCAAAATAGGGGGAGATTGAAAGCGTGAGCTTTTTAGGGAACTACTTGGTTCCTTATTTATTTTGACTTCTATTATGGTAAGAAGATTTTGAGACTTTCATGGAGATTTATAAGTATTCTACTTTGACTAGGAATTGTAAATATAGTAAATATCTTTTATTTATGTACATAGTTTTATATTAGGACTAACCTACTAATATTTGATTTCCTTGTGAGTGTGTTATATGTTTTCATATAGGAAAAGGAATCTCACAAAGGAAGAGGTCGATTGCATGAAGATCTTCTCCAAGGTGCTCTATAAATACAAGGCATTCAGTACAAAGAGAAGTTACACAATTTACGAGAGAAAATCACATTCTTCATAGTCATTCGACATTGTTGTTTTAGGTTGTGAGCTTATGTGAGGACCCCGACCCGGAACCTACACGTGTCCCGAGTTGGTGCGTCCCCAAACTAACCCAAAAACACTAAGCTTTTAAAACTTTACTTTGACTTTCAAACATGAACATGAATAACATAACATTTCAGAAGAACTCCACTCTACTCCACATCGGAGGAGGAGATAACTAACTTTGAAAATAGTTAACTGTTTAGTTACAAAAGATTTAAGGTTATGACGTAAGGTTTAAGATTTATAATTACAAACTCCAAGAATGGAATTACCAAAATACAATTTATACGTCACCCTAAACATACCCTGACAATACCCCAAAAGATTACTCCAAACTCCTCTCCGTCCTTACTTGGGCGGTCCTCCTGTCTCGGGATCTAAAACAGTAAAGGGAGAGGGGTGAGAATAAATCTCAGCAAGCTATTATGATATGCAGCAATATGCCAAATAAATGCAACATATAACAAGTCGCACATAACACCTTGGGAAAGCTATAAACACATTCCATTACCTTGGTTTACCTTTTCCCGTCTGAACAGTAGTCGTACAACATTGGGTATAATAATACTCCAATTACAGTGAGCTGCTTAAGCAATACTCACGTCTTATAAGACCCGTTTTTCAGGGAACCATATAAGACAGTAGCAACTCTGTAAGGCTTGTGGCTCAATACAGATGCTATACCCCAACCTGTGGCCACAGGAGGGGACGGTCACAGATATAACATAATCCGATCACATTAGGTCACACTTCCATAATTGATCGTATTCTGTTATACCCCCAACGTCAGCTGACTCACACATAATCAAGCACATAATAGATACTTGAATAAAATCCACAAAAGGGATAACAACATATCAACATGGTAAACTATACTCATGTCCAACCAATATCATAGTGCAATATTTATTCAATACACTATGCAATAGAAACAATGTATATGAACTCAATGTAAGGCAAGGAAGTAGCATAAATCCATCCTACAAAGTCATTATACAATAATACATAGCCTCTTGAAAGGTCCAAGGGGAATCTATCAAGTTGGGATCATAATTGTTTAATTACTAAACTAGTTTATCTAACGTTTTCCAAGCAACATTTAAGGTACTTCCACTATTCCGTTTTAATCACTTAGAACGTCATTGTGAAGCCAAAGTATTCTACTTAAATCTAGGTTAAAAGGATTTCATTATGGTTCGAGTTTGATTAGGTTTGAATAGCTATAAAGTTGAGGTGAGAAAATCTGGCCAGGGGACGACTCGTCCCCCAGGGCACGACTCGTCCCCAATTTACCCCCCACTGAACCTGGCGTCCCCCCTTAGGTCACGACTTCCCTTCGACCAAGGGACGACTCGTCCCTCGGCCCAGAATTTGCACAAACAGCAGAATCAACACAAAAATCCCAAGAAACCAAATGTACAACTAAATGCATTCTAAGTTATGAACCTAAAGGGCATTTCCAACTTGGGTAACTTTAATCTACTCCTTTAACTCCATGAAATCAAGTCTTAAACCTAGATCCATTCAACTTCCATAACTCACAATATTTCTACAACCCAACAAGGTTCTAAATCAACACATTCAACTCCCAATAGTTTTCCTAAGCAAGAAATCACCAACATAAGAACAAGAACCACAAGAAATATTCATGAACATTCATGAGAAGAGAAGTCATAACAACTTACTTGGATTTTAGAAGGAAATGCTTGATCTTTCTAGATAGAAGGTTTCCTCTAGATCACCCAACTTCAATGGAGCTCTAGGACTTGAATTTTAGTGAAGAAAGTCTTGACTTCAAGGCTTGGAAGAAGGGGCTTCAATGGAGTCCTAATGCTTTCTCTAGGAAGGTTTTTGATGAATGAAGGAGAAGGGAGGGGAAGGGAGTAAGAGGAGGGGATGGAGGGGACACATGGCAAGAGGAGGAAGCTCCTAAAATTTGGCCCCCCAACAAAATATCTAATTGAGGCTTTCACCCATAATTTAATCTAACCCTTTCATTTAATTAATTATCCATTTTAACCTTCCCAAATACTTATCTATTTATTAAATTTTCATTTATTATTATTTCCCCCAAATTTCTTTATTTAATAACCAATAACTTCTCAAAAGATTCTAAATTCACTTCTCACCCAATTTATCTTAAATTAAGGATTTAATGACATAATTGAACACATAAAGATAACATAAATATTAAAAGCATATAATTTAATATTTAAATTGAGTGCCTAGGGTTGGGGTCGTCACACTCACTCCCCCTTAAAGAAAATTCGACCCGAATTTTAAAAAGGAAACTTACTTGGATTTTCAAACAACCACGGGTATTTCGCTCTCATCTCCGACTCTAGTTCCCACGTCGCTTCCTCTACGGTGTGATTCTTCCAAAGTACTTTTACTATCGGGATACTCTTGGTTCTCAACTCTTTAACTTGGAATTCTAAGACTCTTAATGGCTCTTCAACGTACGACATGTCCGCTTGGACATCATCGGGAGGAGAGCTCAAAACATGGGAGGGGTCATGACAATACTTTCTTAACATCGAGACATGGAAAACATCATGGAGCAAAGAGAGAGACGGAGGCAACGCTAACCGGTAAGCCAATTCCCCTATCTTCTCTAGAATCTCAAACGGTCCCACAAACCTCGGAGCCAACTTACCCTTATTACCAAACCTTTTAATCCCCGTCCTCGGAGAAACCTTCAAGAACACAAAGTCACCAACCCGAAATGATAAATCCCGCCTTCTGTTGTCGGCGTAGCTTTTCTGTCTACTCTGAGCCGTCTTCAATCTATCCCGAATCACCTTGATCTTCTCCGTAGAATCTCGAACCAAATCCGGCCCCCAAAGTCTTGCTTCACCAACCTCGTCCCAACACATCGGAGATCGACACTTCCTACCATACAACGCCTCATACGGAGCCATCTCGATACTCGACTGATAACTGTTGTTGTAAGCAAACTCCACTAAAGGTAGATGATCCTCCCAAGACAATTGGAAATCCATCACACTAGCTCGTAACATATCCTCAAGTATCTGAATAGTTCTTTCTGACTGACCATCGGTTTGAGGATGAAACGCGGTACTAAAACACAACTTAGAACCCAAAGCTTCATGCAATGCTCTCCAAAATCTAGATGTAAACCTCGGATCTCTATCGGAAACAATACTAACCGGAACCCCGTGAAGTCTCACAATCTCCTTCAAATACAACTGGGCTAACTTCTCTAACGAAAACTTAGTTGATACCGGAAGAAAATGAGCCGACTTTGTCAACCGATCCACAATAACCCATATAGCATCCATCTTCTTCACGGTGAGAGGCAAACCCGAAACATAATCCATCGAAATTCCTTCCCATTTCCATTCCGGAATATCCAATGGTTGAAGTAGTCCCGCCGGTCTTTGATGTTCTGCCTTAATCTGTTGACACGTCAAACACTTAGATACATAATCCGCTATTTCCCTTTTCATTCCATTCCACCAATATCCACGCTTCAAGTCTTGATACATTTTGGTACTCCCCGGATGAATCGCAAACTTGGATTTATGGCCATCCTCTAAAACACGCTTCTTGATTTCCGGCGTTGACGGAACGCAAATTCTCCCTTGGAACGTTAAAATCCCATCTCGATTCAAAGCAAAATCCCCGGCTTTCCCATCTTGCACTTGATCACAAATTTTCTTCAATTCCGGATCTTCTTGTTGAGCTTCCTTCAAATCACCATACAATATTGGAACGGCTCGAACATTCGCAACTATCACTTCACTCTTCAACTCCCGAGAACTCAAGGCTGTCACATACGCCTTTCGGCTAATCGCATCGGCCACCACATTGGCCTTCCCCGGATGATAGGATATGACACAATCAAAATCCTTCAAAAACTCTAACCATCTTCTTTGCCGGTTGTTCAACTCCTTTTGGGTAAATAGGTACTTCAAACTCTTATGATCGGTGAAAATCTCGAATTTCGCTCCGTAAAGATAATGCTTCCACTTATGCAACGCAAATACAATCGCCGCCAATTCCATATCATGAGTAGGATAATTCTGTTCCGCCGGTGATAACTTCCTAGAGGCATACGCAATAACTTTTCCATCTTGCATTAACACACATCCCAAACCCGCCTTCGAGGCATCACTATAAATAACAAAATTCTCGCAACCACTCGGAAGGGTAAGAACCGGAGCCGTCGTCAACCTCTTCTTCAATTCATCAAAACTTGCTTCACACTTGGAATCCCACACAAACAATACATCTTTCCGAGTCAACCTAGTCAACGGAGTAGCAATCCGAGAAAACCCCTCAATGAACCTCCGATAGTACCCCGCCAAACCAAGAAAACTACGGACTTCGGTCACAGTCGAAGGTTGCTTCCAATTAATCACGGCTTCAATCTTCGAGGGATCAACGGAAATTCCCGAACTCGATACAACATGCCCCAAGAAAGAAATCTGCTCAAGCCAAAACTCGCACTTACTGAACTTAGCATACAACTGCTTCTCACGAAGAACGGACAAGACAATCCTCAAATGATTCTCATGCTCTTCCCGGGACTTAGAATACACAAGAATATCATCAATAAAGACCACCACAAAACTATCAAGATAAGGCTTGAAGACACGGTTCATCATATCCATAAACACGGCTGGAGCATTAGTCAACCCAAACGGCATCACCACAAACTCATAATGACCATACCTAGTACGGAAAGCTGTCTTAGCAACATCATCCGGCCTAATCTTCAACTGATGGTATCCGCTTCTCAAATCAAGCTTTGAGTAGATAACGGAACCTTGGAGTTGGTCAAACAAATCGTCTATATGCGGAAGAGGATATTTATTCTTAATGGTGGCTTGGTTCAACAAACGATAGTCAATACACAATCGTAAGGTACCATCCTTCTTCCTAACAAACAAGACCGGTGCTCCCCACGGAGACACACTAGGGCGAATAAAACCTCGGTCTAACAATTCTTGTAATTGGACCTTCAACTCTTTTAACTCGGCCGGAGCCATTCTATAGGGTGCTTTAGAGATAGGAGCGGTACCGGGTACTAAGTCAATACAAAACTCTATCTCACGGTCCGGAGGCATAGAGTACTCACTAGAGAACACATCACTAAATTCATTCACAACCGGAACATGAGCTAATTCGGGAGGCTTCTTATTGGAATCTACCACATAAGCTAAGTAACCCGTACACCCCTTAGATAGCATCTTTCTAGCTTTTAAGGCAGAAATAACATGTAACCCGAACATAGATTTATCGGCATCAAATATAAATGTAGGCACATCAGGCATAGCAAATGAGACTCGCTTCCTACGACAGTCTACCAAAGCATGGCACTGACTCAACCAATCCATACCAAGGATCACATCAAAATCACGGATTGGTAACTCGACCAAATCCACCCAAGCAATACATGCCCACATATAGTCACATCACATCCACGATATATCAAAGAAGATTCAAGGTTCTCTCCCATAGGAGTAGAGACCTCTAACACATAAGGCATAGATTCAGGCAAGATATGCAATGAGAATGCAAAATGAGACGCCACAAATGAATGGGAAGACCCGGGATCTATAAGAATGCGGGCCTTAACTCTGAGGCAGGAACTATACCTCTAATGACGGCATTAGGATCGACCTCTCCTCGACCCAAAGCAAACACACGACCTTGGACTCTATCCTTAGGTTTCCCATCAACATCTCTCTTCACACCACTTCCTTGACCCCCGAATCCGGTACCCGTCGCTTGCTTATTCTGTAACTTGGGACAATTCCTCCTGAAATGGCCCGGCGATCCACACTCCAAACACTTGCCTTGTTTGCTCCAACACTTGTCCTCCGAATGCCCTATCCTCTTGCAAAACCCACATGTTGTCCCAAGCTGACCGGAAGTCGCACGATTTGCCTGAGCCGCCACATGACCCTCGATTCGCTCCCGGGTGAAAGTCCTGCCGCACTCTATTCTGTCCCGATCCTTGACCCTGAAATTTGTTCCTGTTTCCTCCTTCATTCTTACCACGATGCTCCTCTATGTCGTTCTCAATCCGGTACGCCATATTCACTGCTGCTTGGAAATTGGCGAAGTTATGCGTCAACAACTGCTTCCGAAACTCAACTCTTAAACCTTTCACAAACCGGTAAACTCGCCTCTCTTCATCCGGCACCAAATGAGGACAATATCGGGCCAACTCGTGAACTTCGCCGAATACGCGCGCTATCGTCATGGTCCCTTGCTCCAGTTTCGAAACTCGCCTTCTTTCTTGTCCCTAGTAACCATCGGCACAAAGTGATCTCGGAACTTGAGCGTGAAGTTCTCCCACGTCCGCGGTGTCAAATCTCGGTCCCAACCATCCTTTACCACTTGCCACCAATGCTCCGCCGGTCCTTCCAATTTGAAAACGGCGCATCTCACTTTCTCCGCATCAGTACTCTCCATAGCCGCGAAAATCTTGTTCATAGCCTCAAGCCACCTCTCAGCCTTCACCGGATCCGGATCTCCGTTGAAGCTAGGAGGAGACATCTTCACGAACTTCTCCAACCCATGTTGCCCTTGCTCGCCTAGATTCCGATTCGGATTCTCGATTCTGCGTTGCCATATGCCGAAGGAACCCTCGGAACATGTCCATCATCTCGGCGTTCGGATTACCAACACCACCCAAACCCGCATTCGGATCACCTTCATTTCCCGCCATTACAACAAACTCCTGCATTAAACACTCGACGTCAGTTACCACACACTCTCACTCAGCTAGACTCTACCCAAGAATTCTAACCGAGCTCTGATACCAACTGTGGGGACCCCGACCCGGAACCTACACGGGTCCCGAGTTGGAGCGTCCCCAAACTAACCCAAAAACACTAAACTTTTAAAACTTTACTTTGACTTTCAAACATGAACATGAATAACATAACATTTCAGAAGAACTCCACTCTACTCCACATCGGAGGAGGAGATAACTAACTTTGAAAATAGTTAACTGTTTAGTTACAAAAGATTTAAGGTTATGACGTAAGGTTTAAGATTTATAATTACAAACTCCAAGAATGGAATTACCAAAATACAATTTATACGTCACCCTAAACATACCCTGACAATACCCCAAAAGATTACTCCAAACTCCTCTCCGTCCTTACTTGGGCGGTCCTCCTGTCTCGGGATCTAAAACAGTAAAGGGAGAGGGGTGAGAATAAATCTCAGCAAGCTATTATGATATGCAGCAATATGCCAAATAAATGCAACATATAACAAGTCGCACATAACACCTTGGGAAAGCTATAAACACATTCCATTACCTTGGTTTACCTTTTCCCGTCTGAACAGTAGTCGTACAACATTGGGTATAATAATACTCCAATTACAGTGAGCTGCTTAAGCAATACTCACGTCTTATAAGACCCGTTTTTCAGGGAACCATATAAGACAGTAGCAACTCTGTAAGGCTTGTGGCTCAATACAGATGCTATACCCCAACCTGTGGCCACAGGAGGGGACGGTCACAGATATAACATAATCCGATCACATTAGGTCACACTTCCATAATTGATCGTATTCTGTTATACCCCCAACGTCAGCTGACTCACACATAATCAAGCACATAATAGATACTTGAATAAAATCCACAAAAGGGATAACAACATATCAACATGGTAAACTATACTCATGTCCAACCAATATCATAGTGCAATATTTATTCAATACACTATGCAATAGAAACAATGTATATGAACTCAATGTAAGGCAAGGAAGTAGCATAAATCCATCCTACAAAGTCATTATACAATAATACATAGCCTCTTGAAAGGTCCAAGGGGAATCTATCAAGTTGGGATCATAATTGTTTAATTACTAAACTAGTTTATCTAACGTTTTCCAAGCAACATTTAAGGTACTTCCACTATTCCGTTTTAATCACTTAGAACGTCATTGTGAAGCCAAAGTATTCTACTTAAATCTAGGTTAAAAGGATTTCATTATGGTTCGAGTTTGATTAGGTTTGAATAGCTATAAAGTTGAGGTGAGAAAATCTGGCCAGGGGACGACTCGTCCCCCAGGGCACGACTCGTCCCCAATTTACCCCCCACTGAACCTGGCGTCCCCCCTTAGGTCACGACTTCCCTTCGACCAAGGGACGACTCGTCCCTCGGCCCGTAATTTGCACAAACGACAGAATCAACACAAAAATCCCAAGAAACCAAATGTACAACTAAATGCATTCTAAGTTATGAACCTAAAGGGCATTTCCAACTTGGGTAACTTTAATCTACTCCTTTAACTCCATGAAATCAAGTCTTAAACCTAGATCCATTCAACTTCCATAACTCACAATATTTCTACAACCCAACAAGGTTCTAAATCAACACATTCAACTCCCAATAGTTTTCCTAAGCAAGAAATCACCAACATAAGAACAAGAACCACAAGAAATATTCATGAACATTCATGAGAAGAGAAGTCATAACAACTTACTTGGATTTTAGAAGGAAATGCTTGATCTTTCTAGATAGAAGGTTTCCTCTAGATCACCCAACTTCAATGGAGCTCTAGGACTTGAATTTTAGTGAAGAAAGTCTTGACTTCAAAGCTTGGAAGAAGGGGCTTCAATGGAGTCCTAATGCTTTCTCTAGGAAGGTTTTTGATGAATGAAGGAGAAGGGAGGGGAAGGGAGTAAGAGGAGGGGATGGAGGGGACACATGGCAAGAGGAGGGAAGCTCCTAAAATTTGGCCCCCCAACAAAATATCTAATTGAGGCTTTCACCCATAATTTAATCTAACCCTTTCATTTAATTAATTATCCATTTTAACCTTCCCAAATACTTATCTATTTATTAAATTTTCATTTATTATTATTTCCCCCAAATTTCTTTATTTAATAACCAATAACTTCTCAAAAGATTCTAAATTCACTTCTCACCCAATTTATCTTAAATTAAGGATTTAATGACATAATTGAACACATAAAGATAACATAAATATTAAAAGCATATAATTTAATATTTAAATTGAGTGCCTAGGGTTGGGGTCGTCACATGTACATAGTTTTATATTAGGACTAACCCACTAATATTTGATTTCCTTGTGAGTGTGTTTTATGTTTTCATATAGGAAAAGGAATCTCACAAAGGAAGAGGTCGATTGCATGAAGATCTTCTCAATGGTGCACTATAAATTCAAGACATTCAGCACATGAGAAGCTACGGATTTTAGAGAGAAAAATACACGTACTTCATAGCATTCGACTTTGTTGATTTTAGGTTGTGAGCTTACATCCGTAACTCACATCTAGGTTTTTATAAAGTTCTCTTGTTTTACTTCTGATTGAATAAGTCCTACTTGGGAAAGGGGAGTTGTTCATATCGTAGAAGGTGATTAGAACTTGTTTAGTATTTTCATATTTTAGTTTTTCACTTATTTGTTTTTGTAAGAAACAAAAGTTTTTATAGTGAAAGATTTTTGGGCGTAAGCCTAGTTTGCTGATCACACAGATCAGTAAGCGTAAATAACTCTTGAGTTGTTGCATTTAATTTGCTTTTAATTACTTTATTCCGCTGCATTATCTGTGGATGTGTGGACAGTTGTGAGACACATCTGTACTCACATCCTTTGCTTATTGCGTGATCTAAGTTTCCTAGCTACACGAAACTTTCAACATGTTACTCCCATATAAAAATTTCTTATTTTTTTATCACTCCATTTATCGGAACAAATATAAACTTTAGATGAAAAATTAGCAAAAATATTAAATAAATCAAATTTATATTCTCCTACTATATTTTTAACATCTCGGGTTAGGGTTGTAAGAGTTACTTTGCTAGTGGCGGGATTAAAACAAAATCTAATTAAATGTTCATAGTCTTCGTTATCGAGAAAATTAAAGGGAATAGATTGGTTACAAACAAATTTAGCCATTTCTCTTCTATGATTTAGATGATTATATGTAAATAAATTAGAAAAAGTTTGAGAAGACGTACCAATATTTTTTCGAATAATTAAATCCTTGCAATTGTGCTTGATTGGTATTTATGTCATATTCTTCGGGGTGTTTTTCTCTTGTATACCTTTTCAAAGTACTGTATCCACCACCGGTAGAGTAATCATGTGTTTGTTTGTTATTTATTGGACAAAAGTTGTATATTACTTTGAAATTCTTCCCCATCGCATCAACGAGAATTTTTTTTGTAGAATTTCGTGAATACTTCGGATTCAATTTTCTTGGTTTTTGGAATGGAAGGGGGGATTGTTTTTTGATTTACGTCGCCGCCCTCCCATTGTGGTTTCCATAGTATTGCCATCACTTTATTAACTAGTTGGAGTTAGATTATCAACATTTTATAGTGATACAAAATTTGGAATCTCTTTCCCTTCGTCATTATCTTTCCAATCTTCCCACTCATTTTCATTTTGCCCTGAAAGCCCAATATCATAAAATTGATCAACTTCATTTTCATCAAATCGTGCTGGTGGTGGTGGTAATTGAGAAGAATATTCCCCTTGCCCTATACCCTTACTATCCTTCTTGCTTGTGAGGTTTTTAAAAATATTTATAATGTAAAATATAAAAATATACTCCCTCCGTCCCATAACAAGCGACACACTTTGCCATTTTGGGCGTCCCATTGATAAGTCACACTTCCTAAAATGGAAAAGAATCTTTACTATTTCCTCCACTCATTCTCTCTCCTACATTATTATAATACTCACAACACCATTATAATTTACTATTCTCTCCACTCATTCTGTGAGGCCTCCCAACCCCGGGACCTATAATTTCGTGCCCCGATGGTAGGGTCCCCAAACCGACTTCTCTAATTTGAAACCATTTCATTAACTCCTCTAAGATAAGTGAAGTTTTTAAGAAATTTTTTCAACATCATCTTCCTAAATGGAAGACTCAATAACCCTGCTTTCATTCATTTCCATATTGAAAGAAAAGTTTACACCACTACATACTTACAACCACACCACATTAATTACAAACCATAGTTGTAGATGTTTATAAAAGTTATTTACATACTTTACCCCAAAAGAATAACAACCGACATAGACCCTCCTAACAAAACATACCCCGACAAGCAAAAGACGATCCAACTGTGCCCCGGCCTCACCGATCCTGACCTCCTGTCTCAGTGGTATCTAAAAAAAAATAAAAGGGAGACGGGGTGAGAAAGAATCTCAGTAAGTTATTATGCATGCAGCAATATGCCAAATAAAATGCAACATGTAAGCAAGTTGTTTCACGTCATAATTTGAATACCATAAACATATTACATCCTCTTGGGAACACATCCTCTTGGGAAAACATCCTCTAGGGAATACATGTATATACATCCTCTTGGGAATACATGTAGATACATCCTCTTGGGAAAACATCCTCTTGGGAACACATCCTCTAGGGAATACATGTATATACATCCTCTTGGGAATACATGTAGATACATCCTCTTGGGAATATTTATATACATCCTCTTGGGATTACATATATATATTCATATATACATAGTTGAAGCAATAATAAACCATGTATGCTCACAATCCATGCCATGAAGTAGTGCAACAATTAATTCAAGCACCATTTTATCATAGAACCATTCACAAGTAACCACATAGGGGTACCGTCACAATTAAGTAGCCCTACACATTCAAAATTTAACATTATGTAACCTACCGTCAAGTTCCATCATGAAATACCAAGTTTTTTTATAACTTTGGTTCTTCAACTAACAATGACTTTTAGTCGTTTTCCAAGCAATAATTAAAGCCCTTCCCATAATCCGATTTGGCCAAGTAAAACGTGGTTATGAAGTACTAATGTGTACTAGTGTTGTAGTTAAAGAGTGGTTCATTATGGCTTAGATGTATTAGGTTTTAAAAGCTTGCAAAACAGTTCCAAGGATGCAGGGGAGGGCACGACTCGTGCTCTAGGGCACGACTCGTGCCCTTTTTGCACAAGCCAGAGTCATGCGTCCCCCCTTCAGGCACGACAAGGCACGACCTTCTTATTCCCAGGTCACGACTCGTGACCCAGGGCACGAGTCGTGCCCTTACCCAGAATTGTTGCTGGTGTTTGACATCAGCAGCAACCATGGCACCAAAACCTATTTCCCTTCACCCAACTGAGCAATACCAAGCCAAACCCAGCTTATACTTCAATTTCAACACATAATAACACTCAATACAAGGTTTATAACATCTATAACTTACAATTCCCAAAGTTGAATAACTATTCCATTGCTTTTTCCCCATGTTCATCAACCTTGAACACTTATACCACTTTCCAAGCCAAAATTACATAATCCACCAAGTTCAACACAACCTTTATCACCTTTGGAACATCAATCAACACATATGCTCAACATAGAAGGGAGAATCATAATAACTTACTTGGAAAAAGATGAAGAAGAACAAGGAACTTTTCTTGAATAGATGAACACTTCTCTCCGCCACGATCAATAATCCGTCATCCAACTTAGAATCCGAGCAAGGATTGATTTTCTAGGATTTTAGGAAGGATTTTAGGGTTTGGGAGGTTTCTTGGCTGAGGAAGATGAAGAAAGAACTTAATAGAAGAAAAATGGATTATGGTGAAGGCTTTTAAAAGGATAAGTATTAAAATTTCCATTAAGGTCCTCCAAGTATCCACTAACTACAACTAAACCCCTTCACTTTTAATTACTTTGAAGTCCCTTACTACTTATAATTCCTTTCCTTCCCAAGACAAATTAGAATATCCTTCTCAATTTAATTCCCCACATGACTCAATTTATCCTTATATCATAAAATGAATTCTTATCATTATAAACACATAAACCATGAAATTAAGTAAATAATAAATCACAACATATACTAAGACCATTAAATGCACCAAATTAACATATAATGCATCATATGAAGTGAAGTGCAACCCCCCATTCCCACGTGTTCCACGTGTACCTAAACAGTGCCTAGGGTTAGGGTCGTGACACTCACTCCCCCTTAAACCAAATTCGTCCCGAATTTGCCTATTACTTACCAGAATGCTCGAACAAACTTGGATACTTCTCTCTCATTTCTGATTCTAATTCCCACGTAGCTTCCTCTATCGTGTGATTCCTCCATAAGACCTTAACCACGGGGATGCTCTTAGTACGTAGCTCCTTAACTTGTCGTTCCAAAATTCTCAAGGGAATTTCCACATAAGTCAAATCCGCTCTAACATCCTCGGGAGGCGAACTCAAGATATGTGAAGGATCATAACAATACTTTCGCAACATGGATACGTGGAACACATCATGAAGTGAAGATAGAGATGGGGGAAGAGCCAAACGGTAGGCCAACTCACCCACCCGCTCTAGAATCTCAAAAGGCCCAATGAATCTCGGAGCTAACTTTCCCTTGTTGCCAAACCTTTTAATACCCGTTCTCGGCGATATCTTCAAGAAAACTGAGTCTCCCACCTGAAATGATAGTTCCCTTCTTCTTGTATCCGCATAACTCTTTTGTCGACTTTGAGCTGTCTTTAACCTATCTCGAATCACCTTTATCTTTTCAGTTGAATCTCTCACTAAGTCCGGACCCCAAAGTCTTGCCTCACCAACTTCATCCCAACAAATTGGAGACCGACATTTTCTTCCGTACAATGCTTCATAGGGGGCCATCTCTATGCTAGATTGATAACTATTATTGTAAGCAAACTCCACCAGAGGTAAATGATCTTCCCATGATGCTTGAAAATCCATAACACATGCTCGGAGCATATCCTCCAGGATCTGAATAGTTCTCTCCGATTGACCATCAGTCTGAGGATGGAATGCAGTACTGAAACTTAACTTTGACCCCAATGCTTCGTGCAATGCTCTCCAAAACCGAGAGGTAAACCGCGGATCTCTATCTGACACAATGGTAACCGGCACTCCATGTAATCTCACGATCTCTCGAATGTACAACCGAGCCAACTTTTCTAAGGAATACTTAATTGACACAGGTAGAAAATGTGCAGATTTAGTTAACCGATCCACAATCACCCATATCGCATCCATCTTCTTAGGCGTAGGAGGCAATCCGGTAACAAAATCCATTGAAATGCCTTCCCATTTCCACTCCGGAATCTCTAATGGTTGAAGCAATCCCGCAGGTCGTTGATGCTCCGCTTTGATTTGTTGACATGTGAGGCACTTGGACACAAACTCGGCAATTTCCTTTTTCATTCCATTCCACCAATATCCTCTCTTTAAGTCTTGATACATTTTAGTACTCCCGGGGTGAACGGCAAACTTTGATTTGTGACCCTCTTCTAACACTTGTCTTTTGATTTCCGGAGACGAAGGAACGCAAATTCGACCCCTGAAAGTTAAAATCCCCTCTTTATTCACTGAAAATTCACTGGTTTTTCCATCTTGCAACTTCTCTCGAATTTTCTTCAATTCCTCGTCATTCTATTGGGCTTCCAAAAGATCTCTATACAAAGTTGGAATGGCTCTAACATTGGCAAATAACAAGTGACCCTTCACTTCCCGAGATCTCAAAGATGATAAATGAGCCTTACGACTAATAGCATCCGCTACCACATTCGCTTTTCCCGGATGATAAGAAATAGTGCAATCATAATCCTTCAAGAGTTCTAACCATCTCCTCTGTCTGTTGTTGAGTTCCTTCTGGGTGAATAGGTACTTAAAGCTTTTATGATCCGTGAATATCTCAAATTTAGCTCCATATAAATAATGTTTCCACTTGTATAAGGCAAATACAATAGCTGCTAACTCCAAGTCGTGAGTGGGATAATTTTGCTCTGCTGGTGATAATTTCCGTGAAGCATACGCAATGACTTTTCCCCTTTGCATCAAAACACACCCCAATCCTTCTTTAGAAGCATCACTATAAATGATAAAATCCTCGCATCCATCTGGCAAGGTAAGGATCGGAGCCGAAGTCAACCTCCTTTTCAATTCATTAAAACTAGCCTCACACTTCTCATCCCACACAAAAGGAACTTCCTTCCTAGTCAAACGAGTCAATGGCGTTGCAATCCGTGAAAAGCCCTCAATAAACCTCCGATAATATCCCGCTAGGCCGAGGAAACTACGAACCTCTGTCACTGTCGACGGCTGCTTCCAGTTTACTACTGCCTCAATCTTCGAAGGATCTACGGTAATTCCATCACGTGATACCACATGGCCAAGAAAAGAAATCCTCTCAAGCCAAAACTCGCATTTGTTGAATTTGGCAAACAAGTGTTTCTCCCGAAGCAAGGACAAAACGGTTCTCAAATGCTCTTCGTGCTCTTCCCGGGATTTCGAGTATACCAAGATGTCATCAATGAAAACCACCACAAAATTATCGAGATAGGGTTTGAAAATCCGATTCATCATATCCATAAACGCAGCTGGAGCGTTTGTCAATCCAAAAGGCATCACAAGAAATTCATAGTGTCCATACCTCGTTCTGAATGCAGTTTTAGGGATATCCTCCGCTTTGATCTTCAACTGGTGATAACCACTACGCAAATCCAACTTGGAATAAATAACCGAACCCTGAAGCTGATCGAAGAGGTCATCAATGTGAGGCAACAGATATTTGTTCTTGATAGTGGCTTGGTTCAACAGCCTATAATCAATACATAATCGGAGCGTACCATCTTTCTTTCTAACAAATAATACTGACGCTCCCCAAGGTGATACACTAGGGCGAATGAAACCCCGGTCAAGAAGTTCTTGCAATTGCACTTTCAACTCTTTAAGTTCCGCTGGAGCCATTCGGTACAGAGCCTTAGAAATGGGAGAGGTACCCGGTACAAGATCAATACAAAACTCTATCTTCCTATCAGGAGGCATAGTATACTCTTCTGAAAACACATCACTAAATTCGTTCACAACAGGCACTTGGGACAACTCGGAAGATTTCTTACGAACATCTACCGTATAAGCTAAATAACCTTCACACCCCTTTGACAACAACTTCCTAGCTTTCAATGCAGAAATCACATTTATACCAAACAATGATTTATCAGCATCAAAAACAAATATAGGCACATTAGGCATAGAAAAGGTGACGCGCTTCTTGCGACAATCCACCAAGGCATGACAATAACTTAACCAATCCATGCCTAAGATAACATCAAAGTCCCGGATTGGTAGTTCTACCAAATCTACGGGCAACACATGACCACATATAAGCACTTCACAATCATGATATATCAGAGAAGATTCGAGGCACTCTCCTACGGGAGTAGACACCTCTAACACATAGGGCAACATCTTGGGCATTTTATGCAATGTGAATGCAAAATGAGGTGAAACATACGAATGAGATGACCCAGGGTCAATAAGGACACGAGCCCTGACCCCTGAGACAGGTACAATACCTCTAATAACTGCTGACGGATCTACTCCACCACGACCTAGGGCAAACACCCTACCCGGGACTCTCTCCTTAGGTTTTCCTTCCACATCCCTCTTAATACCACTTCTTGGTTGCACCCCCTACGGTCTGCCACCCGCATCCGTACTCCGGATAAGCTTTGGACAATCCCTCCTATAATGTCCCATTTCACCGCAACTAGTACACCTTCCTTGCTTGGTCCAACAATTTTCTTCCACATGTCCACCCTTCTTACACCAATTACACACAACACCAACTTTATTGGTTGTCGGACGAGAAGAACCACCAACACTTCCTCCTTTAGCACCTCCAGGAGTTGGAGCTTTTGGTTGTCCCATTGACTGATCCACGACACGAGAACTTTGACCTGAATCCTCCACCATCATGCTTGCCTCTGTGTTCTTCGATATCATTCTCGATTCTGTAAGCCATATTTACTGCCGCCTGATACGTGGGGAAATCATGAGTCAATAGTTGTTTCCTGAATTCTATCCTCAACCCCTTCACGAACCGATAAACTCTTCTTTGTTCATCCGGTATAAGATGTGGACAATATCTTGCCAATTCGGTAAACTTCGATGAATACTGAGCCACAGACATTGTTCCATGTTCCAGCTTTAGAAATTCCGCTTCTTTCTTATCCCTCGTCACCATTGGTATGAAATGCTCCCTGAAACTTCGAGTGAAATTATTCCATGTATGTGGAGTATGCTGTCTTTCCCAACTTTCCCTGAGTATTTGCCACCAATGCTCAGCTGGTCCCTCGAGTTTGAATACCGCACAACGAACCTTCTCCTCATCTGAGCTTCCCATTGCCACAAAAATCTTCTCCATCGCTTCCAACCACCTCTCCGCTTTAACCGTATTCGGGTCTCCGTTGTAACTGGGTGGAGCCAACTTAACAAACTTTTCCAATCCATGAGCTTGTCTTCCGTCTTGTTGTTGTTGCTGACCTTGGCCTTGAGCCGCCATACTCTGAATAAAGGACCGGAACATGTTCATCAACTCCGAATTCGGATCCCCTCCGGATCCCCCCGCATCTGGATCGCCTTCCCCCCTTTGCTGTCCTTTACCAGTATCAGCCATCACACAATTCCCTGCATCAAACACTCGACGTCAGACATCACACTCCCCCTTAGACTCTACTTCTACCCTTGACATCTAACCTTAGCTCTGATACCAACTGTGAGGCCTCCCAACCCCGGGACCTATAATTTCGTTCCCCGATGGTAGGGTCCCCAAACCGACTTCTCTAATTTGAAACCATTTCATTAACTCCTCTAAGATAAGTGAAGTTTTTAAGAAAATTTTTCAACATCATCTTCCTAAATGGAAGACTCAATAACCCTGCTTTCATTCATTTCCATATTGAAAGAAAATTTTACACCACTACATACTTACAACCACACCACATTAATTACAAACCATAGTTGTAGATGTTTATAAAAGTTATTTACATACTTTACCCCAAAAGAATAACAACCGACATAGACCCTCCTAGCAAAACATACCCCGACAAGCAAAAGACGATCCAACTGTGCCCCGGCCTCACCGATCCTGACCTCCTGTCTCAGTGGTATCTAAAAAAAATAAAAGGGAGACGGGGTGAGAAAGAATCTCAGTAAGTTATTATGCATGCAACAATATGCCAAATAAAATGCAACATGTAAGCAAGTTGTTCACGTCATAATTTGAATACCATAAACGTATTACATCCTCTTGGGAACACATCCTTTTGGAAAAACATCCTCTAGGGAATACATGTATATACATCCTCTTGGGAATACATGTAGATACATCCTCTTGGGAAAACATCCTCTTGGGAACACATCCTCTAGGGAATACATGTATATACATCCTCTTGGGAATACATGTAGATACATCCTCTTGGGAATATTTATATACATCCTCTTGGGATTACATATATATATTCATATATACATAGTTGAAGCAATAATAAACCATGTATGCTCACAATCCATGCCATGAAGTAGTGCAACAATTAATTCAAGCACCATTTTATCATAGAACCATTCACAAGTAACCACATAGGGGTACCGTCACAATTAAGTAGCCCTACACATTCAAAATTTAACATTATGTAACCTACCGTCAAGTTCCATCATGAAATACCAAGTTTTTTTATAACTTTGGTTCTTCAACTAACAATGACTTTTAGTCGTTTTCCAAGCAATAATTAAAGCCCTTCCCATAATCCGATTTGGCCAAGTAAAACGTGGTTATGAAGTACTAATGTGTACTAGTGTTGTAGTTAAAGAGTGGTTCATTATGGATTAGATGTATTAGGTTTTAAAAGCTTGTAAAACAGTTCCAAGGATGCAGGGGAGGGCACGACTCGTGCTCTAGGGCACGACTCATGCCCTTTTTGCACAAGCCAGAGTCATGCGTCCCCCCTTCAGGCACGACAAGGCACGACCTTCTTATTCCCAGGTCACGACTCGTGACCCAGGGCACGAGTCGTGCCCTTACCCAGAATTGTTGCTGGTGTTCGACATCAGCAGCAACCATGGCACCAAAACCTATTTCCCTTCACCCAACTAAGCAATACCAAGCCAAACCCAGCTTATACTTCAATTTCAACACATAATAACACTCAATACAAGGTTTATAACATCTATAACTTACAATTCCCAAAGTTGAATAACTATTCCATTGCTTTTTCCCCATGTTCATCAACCTTGAACACTTATACCACTTTCCAAGCCAAAATTACATAATCCACCAAGTTCAACACAACCTTTATCACCTTTGGAACATCAATCAACACATATGCTCAACATAGAAGGGAGAATCATAATAACTTACTTGGAAAAAGATGAAGAAGAACAAGGAACTTTTCTTGAATAGATGAACACTTCTCTCCGCCACGATCAATAATCCGTCATCCAACTTAGAATCCGAGCAAGGATTGATTTTCTAGGATTTTAGGAAGGATTTTAGGGTTTGGGAGGTTTCTTGGCTGAGGAAGATGAAGAAAGAACTTAATAGAAGAAAAATGGATTATGGTGAAGGCTTTTAAAAGGATAAGTATTAAAATTTCCATTAAGGTCCTCCAAGTATCCACTAACTACAACTAAACCCCTTCACTTTTAATTACTTTGAAGTCCCTTACTACTTATAATTCCTTTCCTTCCCAAGACAAATTAGAATATCCTTCTCAATTTAATTTCCCACATGACTCAATTTATCCTTATATCATAAAATGAATTCTTATCATTATAAACACATAAACCATGAAATTAAGTAAATAATAAATCACAACATATACTAAGACCATTAAATGCACCAAATTAATATATAATGCATCATATGAAGTGAAGTGCAACCCCCTGTACCTAAACAGTGCCTAGGGTTAGGGTCGTGACACATTCTCTCTCCTACTCAACTATCTACACTCACAGAAATTAAAGAAATTAACGAAATTCGTTAAATAAAGTTAAGAGAGAGTCAATGGAGTTTGTGTGGAAAAAATGTGAGGGGAGGGGGATGGTATTTATAGTTGAGGAAATTTGTTAAGATTACATTTTTTAGGACTGAAATCTGGTTTAAAAAAGGTCAAAACGGCTATTTTTGGTCAACTAGCCGTTAGTTAACGGGTATAACGACTATATTTTGACGAATCTGACGATTTTTGACTGTTTCTGACGGTTCCGGTTCTGGTTCGAGTTCAGGCAGTTCGAAACCGCCGGTTCACGATTTTTCAAAAGTAGAAACCGGAACCAAAATGCCAAACCGCCAGTTACAGTTTTAAACGATTTCATTCGAGGCGGTTTCGTAAGTACCTAAAGGAACACATAAACATTTCTGTAGCAAGTGCATTCGTCTTTATTTCCGTAAGTACCTAAAGGAACACGTACACATTTATGACAGCAACGGGTACAAATATGAGCTAAGGACTCTAAGACCCATGACTCATATCAATATCCCTTCAAAACCCATTTGAAATTAAAATCCCATCAAAACTCGCGTCACTCCTATAGCATCCCGTCAGGTCTTATACCATGTGGTATAGGACCATTTTTTTTGCACTTTTTTCACTTTTTTAAAAAAATTAAATAAAAATCATATTTTTAGTTTTATACCCTAAAGGTATAAGACTAAAAATACTCTTATAGCTAAGTATGAGAATATTTTTTTCATCATTTTTCATATTTTTCTTAAAAATATAATACAATTTGGTCTTATATCATTGGTATAAGGCTAAAAAAAGTCCTATACCATTGATATATAAGACTGAAAAAAA